>DWEI01004652.1:0-11490 GCA_018245875.1 Mysoria ambigua
TTTAAGCCCGGGTGTCAAAACCGAGACCTCCCGATCGGCAGTCGCACCTGCAATCAACACGACCAACGAGGCATACTAGTATAACTCGTATAAGAACAATTGGATAAGTCCGCAACTATCTTGATTTCCCTCAAATTTATCGTTACTCATGGCATAGATAATCTATGATAATTAATGATGAATTAACCTTATTATTTTAGAAAATTTAATCCTATACAGTATTTAAATTATTTTAAATAAATGCGTTTAACACAACAACTTTTTATATTTAATATTTTGAATAAATGTTGTTCTCGCTTGATGAATCTTAAATATAATATGTTGGGGAAGAAAATGAGATGAATTCCTGTTACTTGCTTCATTTCTCACGGCGAGTTAATAAATTGTGTGAGTGTGCAAATTCCGAATTATGTTTTCCTTTACCACATCTTCCGGTAACACTGACGCGTGGTGGTTACAAAATATTTTACTTGCTTAAAAATTTTCTCCAAGTCAAAACGTTACGTAAGCAGACCTAACTTTATATAGGTCAATCGAGAACTACGATGAAGGTCAACTAGGAACTTTAAGTATTAAACTGAAGTATTTTATTGTCTGCATTTCACCGACAGCGACCGGAAGTTATATGTACTCGTATATAGTGTGCTATGGAATTAACTTTTAATTAAAAATTACACAGTAAAGTGTTCTAATGTAAAGCATTGCGTTAAAATAATATTTTTCTGAAATATGAATGTTCACTACGAAACTTCACGATCATCAGCCTATTTCTGCCCACTGCTGCAGAACAGCCTTTGTTCTATGTATATATGGATGTCTACCAAATCATCCATAAGTATGTACTCAAAATTTTGAATTCTTTAATTAAATGTGTAATTAATAATTAATAGTAATCAAAAATAATAATTAATAATCAATAAATATAAATATAATACGTAAAAAGACAATTGACTGGGTCAATTTGTTTCTAATTTTACGTAACTTCATGCCTGTAATCCCCGAAGAGGTAGGTAGAGGAATGCAGTCCCACGTATCACCTGTTAGGTTTACGCCCCACTATACTGGGAACCGCCACTAAAAAATCTAAATTAGTCTAAATTAATCTAAACATGTAGTAGTGTCCGACCCGGGAATCGAAACCGGGACCTTCTGATCGGCAGTCAACCAACACGACCAACGAGGCCGTTACATTCTCATCATTATTATTAATAATTGAGACGCTTGATATGAAGTAAGAGTACACGAGGAGCTAACACTAGTGCGGAATAAGTCGAAGCGCCAAATGACGCTGAGTCCAACATAGTCTACTGTATTACGATATCATTGAATTTTCTGTTTTCAATCATTTACACAATCACAAATGAAGCATATAATTTATTCTCCAGTGTATAAATCGGTTGCAATTTATGTACTACCTCTGTTGCGCGTCTTTCTACAACATTCGAACGGAATATCCAAATGTAACGCACGAGGTTTTCCGATACAAGCTATATATAGAATATGTATGTTAAAAAGCTGGCAACAGAGCACCTGTATTTGTCCAACTATCAAAATAAAATTATACCATCACCAGGTACCACGCGGAGTAGGCAGGAAGCATCGAGTGCTTAATATTTTTATTAGTACAAACCTGACGCGTATCGTTCACGTTATTTAACTAATTTTAAATAAACATACATTATAATAAAGAACACCTTGGAACAACTTAGACTTGGTCTTTGGTTCACAAGCTACAGTGACCCTGATTTACGGTAAATAGGAAACCAGTAAACATATTTATTCATTTCTAAATAACCAAATTTGCACAGATCATTTCACACCCGGATGCAGAATAAACATTGTTCATTACATAAATATTTGTTCTGATCTCAACCAGAGTCGATTCTCAAATCAAATCTAGTGATCGAGCTCAGCTGATACTGTCATTAAAAACTAGACAGAGTCTAGGTAAAGTCACCTTGAGGGTTTACACTTAGGTTAGGGTGACACCTAGGCTTGTCGCCTATCACAACCAAAAAAAAAATGGATTACGGGATTGAAGATAAGTGTGGTGGGATGATGAGAAAGATCAAAATTGAACACAACGCTCTAGTGTTTGCAGATCTTTCTTTGAATAAGATGTAACATTACCTGTGTAATTCACGAAGAGGCGAGCGGACGAGTGCAGGGGACTCCAACTTTTCACCAGTTACGTTTACGTTCCACAATGGAATATGGCGTGAGCCTTTCGCCATACACGGGTCATAAATCCTAGCAACTACTGGAAAATCTAAGTCAGAAAATTCCAATAAAACCCGATCCAGAATTTTGCCCAGAACCGCTCGATCGGCGGTCACCCTCGCAACCATTCAACCAACGGGGCGGTCAATTTTACGAAACTTTTACGAAACTCATGGCTATTTCATTAATAATCATACTGAATCAATATTTATCACTGTTAACTTAATACATGCTTTATTGATGTATATGATTCGTTCATCAAACTGGAGAAGGGCTTATGCATAAATGAGAAAGAAGAAAAGGTAAAGGGTCAAGAGAGAGTAAAAAGCGTTTAGGCCGAGTGGTAAAAATAAGTAACAGTTAAAGAACATCTCTTCTTCTGATCTAGTGTATAAGTCTGTTGAACATTAATAACCTCCATAGAACATTTGTTCATGAATTCGATCAATATTCAGATAGCTGCATTAAGGTTTATGTCCTTAACCTACTTCTTAATAACAATGGCTGACTTCAATTCACGTTAAATCACTCACTAAAGCTGAAAGTCGTATCCAAATGTATGCAATCATGAATTAAGCATTTCCAAAACCATCGCCGACAGCCTTTTCGATGCGAATACTGTTTGATTTGCATTCATAGACATTCAGTTCGCTTTTAATATTGGTTGAAGCTGTATTTTCAAAAGAGATAGTCTTTGTACATATTTTATAGTCTGGATTATATTATTTTCATGTGTGATGACGTGTCAATAGAAAACAAGAGTCACTTACCTTGTTTATGAAAGTTGGAAGTAAACTTCAGCTACCTGCTAAAGCTCAGTTACCTGCTGAGTTAGAGGTAATCAATGAAACGATGCTTACCTATGCTCACAAAACTATGCCACATTACTCAGTTACCCGCTAAGTTATGGGTAATCAATAAATCAATAAAATAATATTACGGGCCCCCTGATCACACTTCGGCTAAGGCTCAACGTGCACTATCAAATTAGAAAACACAACCTTAAAGGTGGTCTCACTTGAACAAATAATAAGTATGAGTAGAGTTTAAACGCTACCTGTCAGAAGTATGACTATTTGAGGCAGATAAAGATTAATTACATTTATGAACTTACTCATGTTTATTAATATTTATATTATTTTTATTAATGTGTCATAATTTAACATTTATATATATTTACATAATTGTATTGTTTCTTTCGTAATTACACACATTATCTTGGCCTTACGAAACAAATTATCCGTCAGCCACCCGCGGGCCTGCTGGGTGATATTTTAATATGGGACAAGTAGTGCCCTTGTGCAAATGTTCACGTTCACTTTACTTTGTTGGGTATATGAATAAATTAAAAAAAGAAGATTAATTTATGCATTAGTTAAGAAAGGTCCTTGAGAGAGCTTCCTACATCTAATGATATTTAACATAATTTATATAATCCAGGTTGCCGAGGTGGACTGTAGACTGGTCATAAACATAACACGTTCAATATAGTTGCACACATAGACAATGTTCAGCTGTAATTGGATCGCAGGCCTTATCAAAGACTTAATAGCTATTAAAACTAGTACTGTCATAATGTTCATTTACACAAATACCATGCTGGATTGCGCCACTCTAGCTGATTGTGAGCTCGTTGAACTCAAAAGCTTCAAATCGGTGTTATTTAAACATTCGTTCACACGGTCAAGTCAAGTATTTATTATTTTATTATTACATTTATTATCATGTGCCGCTTCTAAATTGCAATAAACCATCATTTCGTCATTTATTATCATCAGCCTAACTCCGTTGACTGGCGATCATAGGCCTTACCTAAAGAGCACCATCGCCATGTCCTTGGTTTGTCCTTTACAGGTCATTATTTATATTCCAGTAACAAGTTAGGACCCTCTCTGAAGGGAGAAGAGAGGCGGTTGGGCACTAACCCTTTTATTATATTGATCTAAGCTAAGATATTAATTTACAATCAGTGATACACATCACTGATTGTTCTATTTAGTAGTAAAATAAGGACATATTATAATCAGGCCAAGTTCTAAGTAAGCGGTAGGTTCGGCGATCTAAGCCGAGAATTCGCATTTCGTACCACACAAAGCCACCGAAGTCTCGCCGTAAAAGCAAAAATCTTGCAAGTTATTTCGCAAACAAGCTATGCTCGTTACAGAAAATAATAGGGTCTAGTCATGTCATCATTATATAATATAATTCGATCGTAATGTTTCAGATAATACGCCATCATAATGTTCCGGAGGGGATAAGTGAATATACTTGTTACAAAGTATTCGCTCGAGTTACATCACACCGAGTCTTGCTTAGTGTTGACGAACACATGTGTCACTTGCTTCAACAACATTTCATTACCATCAGCGTGAAGATGACAGATTACGAATTGCTACATGAGACGGGAGCGAAATGTCAGGTATTTTGTGCCGTGTGAATACGTATTGAAAACATAACAAAAAAGACTTACGTAATTCTCCACAAATGCTCGCTTCGTTTTTGTAGTAAATGCTGTTTGTGAACACGTGAAAAAATAATTATTCGTTTCAGGATTTTAAACAATGTAAGATTTTTCATTGTGTTTCTTTAAAACTTATATCACTACCTATATTAATATAATATAAACCTACAAATCGATTTATTATAATTATGCTGATCTCTGCCTAGCGCTTACGGAACTTGCAATGTCAATATAATAATAACGTCAATATTATGACAATATTGAATTTCTTCTAACAGTGAACTCGTACGAAGCAGCCTGTGGACACAGTGCACTAACCGTCTCCCGCAAGCCGCGCAGTCCACTGACCACAGATGTGGCGTATTCGCGATGCGGTACAACGGCGCGTGCATCGAAAGCACTCTTTAAAGTATCGCAGAGACGTCTGAGGTGCTTCGGTACGTTTGACGTCGTTCCCTATATAATTGTTTCCTATCTATCTAGTTTGTTTTTCTTTTTCAATTTTCCTAGTATGCTCGTATTTGAATTATATCAAAACATTATTAGAATTTTTTTTGCACTCAAATCCAGATTTGTTCGTTTAAAGAAATTCCATATTTCTTTGTTCCAACTTCTGTTAGATAAAATGAGAGATGGAACAATAAAATAAAAATCTTATAGAAGCCCGTTAATACCAGGCAACGTTTCAGCAAGACAGCGTCTGCTGGACTCGTTAGTATAGATCTGATAAGGTGAAAAAAGATGCGATTCGTGAGCGATGTTATATGAAATAGATAGTAAAATTAACAAAGAGATGCTTAGAGAGTTTGAAAAGTAGAATCCGCGGACATAAACATTGTGTAAGATATGCGTATATGATATGCAAGTATAGATATGTAAATATTCATGTGTGGTAGATATAGGGCAGACCCATGTGAACGTAGTCCGATCAAATCGAAGACTAGGTCAAGAATACTTCAAAAAAGCGGTTTAAATAAGAGGGGCGAAACCACAAACATCAGGACTAAACCTGGTGGAAATCCTACCTTCTGATTGACCCGACCACTGAATCCGCCAGTTCAATCCCAATTCAAAACACACCTATTATTTGTGTTCGGATGTAACCAAAAAGTAACGACATATACAATTATATTTCACATATATGTACTATGTATATGTAGTCTATCAGCCGTCTGGTTACCATAGTACAAGCTCTCTTGACGCTTAATTTGGGTTCAAATATCCCAAAAACTTATAATAAAATAAGAGTTTAAAAAATCCTGAACTATCACGTCATTATTCAGATCTGTTTAAACGTTCTGTTTAACCGTTATACAGATGTGTTTAACCGTTTGTCTGCATGCTTCCTGAGAGACCTGGCACTATGATATAATAACAATAAATAATAATTTCACAGATTCAAAGCATGCCGCATACGAAATGCACGAAATGCCCACGTCTAACGGCGGAACAGTAAACGTGTTTATGGTGATGCACGAAATGAAATGTGCGCAACCTCGTAAATATTGAAACTTTAATCGAGTTGCACATCTTATATTCCATAGCGCGGGTTAACACCGTGTTGGTCGCTACACGCAGTAAATATTTATGCAAATGTATTATGCATTACCAACAAATAGTACTATGAGTTCAGTCGCGCACAATATAATTAGTCCTCGTTATCAAACAAATATAGGTTTGAACTAATCAAATATGAATACAAATAATCGACAGCAATACTGATAAATAATCGAATGTAAATCTAACTTATCAGTACCGTACTGAAGCTATGTAGTTATAAAAAAATATTTTTATTAATATATAATGAATATACCACCCGTATTTTATTAATAGGTATCTTAAGGCAATTTTGTGCAGTAATTATTTTTTAAATCTATACAAAAGGCTCTACATGTAAGTTAGAAGCTACGCTTCTCTGTTTCTAAGCTTTTACTTATTTGTGTTAAATATTTATTGGTTAAAGTGTATTTTTATAGTAAACGTGTGTGATAATATCGTTTTGCTCTGAAAAGAGAATATTTAAAATATCTATAAAATTAACACGAATAAATAGATATGTTTTTACTGAATAAATTACCAGTTTTACTCTTGATAGACGGTGCAAAAACATCAATCACACCTAGGATTAAAATGGGTGGAAATAATGAAAATGTTCAATACCATTATACGAATTTTATAATTAATTTTACCCATGAAATAAGCTGATATGATTTTAAGAGAGCTTTATAGAACATTCACAGTGGCACTAATTTAATGTGATTGTTAGCTCGGGTTTTCTGTGTCCTTAATCAGCACTCGTATTTGGGATTCTACATAAATATATATTTTTTAAATTTGCATCTGTAATTTTTGGGAACTTTTCAAGGCATTGAAAAACTTTACTTTCATGGTTAAGAGATTTTGCAAAGTTTTTCATTATTTCTTATTTCAAAATATCAAGTTTCAAAATATTCTGCTGTAGCTCTACCAGAGGGTAAAGAATGTTCTCTGATCCTGGCGTGATTTTTCTTAGGTGATAAATTTTTTCTTATGTTATGATTTCCTATATCACGACTGTTCCAAAGGCAAGCAGCAGTAACAGAAACATAGTGTAACCTTGTTCCATGCCCAAAAGTATAGAAAAACTATAAAATCAACGTACATCTTCCAAGAATACTTCTCATATTTTATCTTTTCCAGTAAACCCATTAAATTTTCATTAGGATACCGCATGACCCAGAAGAACGGAAGGATATTTATTACCGT
Source organism: Mysoria ambigua (assembly GCA_018245875.1). Taxonomy (NCBI): domain Eukaryota; kingdom Metazoa; phylum Arthropoda; class Insecta; order Lepidoptera; family Hesperiidae; genus Mysoria; species Mysoria ambigua. Next base: position 7,427 of record DWEI01004652.1, read on the forward strand.
TATGTATTAATAATGCTTTAAATTTGCTATTTATTTGCAATCAATTTAACAATACGTATACGTGTTTAAGAATGCTGTTTCTTTTTTTACATCACACATGAAACATTTATATGTTATTAACAGGAATTTCATCAAATAATAACGTGTAGTGTACAAAAAAGTGATGATGCTTACTATGAAATGTATATGGTTCATAAATATTTATTAAATATTATCTAATAATACAACTCATTATTGGTAGGCAAAAATCTTGTCGGCCAGTGACTACTATCGTGTCCTACCTACATATTGCTACCTTTGAGTCTGAAGTGAAACCTTTGAGACCCGAGTAACAGGAAATAGGAGAATCTAGAATATAGTACAGTATTTAGAGCTTAGCCGCTCTGCAATTAAGATTTACTGAAGATTATCACACACACGACTGTAAACTATAAAACAACGGTATTGGTGACAAATGGCCAAAATATCTAACACACGTCCGAATTACAATTTCCTTCGTCGTTTTTATTATATAAAATCTTTTAATCCGTAGGTGTGGCGACGCAGTATATATCACTCATTGATAAAGCTCAGGTTGCTAAAACAAGTGAACATGAACCACTAAATCAGTAGAATGAAATGCCGGTTATATCATAAGCTTACTTTGTTTTCGAGGTTCATTACATCAAAATTTGAGTAACTGTATTAAATTACAATCAACATTAACATAAGGTAACATGAAGATCTCGGTTCTTGGAAAGGTCGCGCGATTCTCTAACAATAAATTGACATTTTTTATCTTATATTTGCCAACATAAAACTGTCTAGTATCTGATATAAAAGCCGCGATTAAATAAATCTTATTTGACGTTTTTGTATCGCGATGTATTTTATAATATCGATTAAATGTATGTATTTTGTTTTTGTGTAATGAAGCATGTGTGACTGGTTATAATCAATCATTTAAATAAAATAAAAAACCATTTCAACACATAATATTAAATATAATGAAGTATATTTAAATCATAAATTGCAACTAGTGAAATATGTGTTCAGTTTTAAGTGGATTAGGAAATAAAAAAAACTTAAGTGAAATAACGAATCATACCTATGATAAAATAACTCAGTGCATCCCTCGATGGCTCTGGCTGTGGGATTTTACTACGGCGGCAGTTACTACAGACCGCGGGCGGCTGACGGGCCGTTTACCCCGGCGGCTACGAGTGCCGCTTAACAGATAGATTCACTTATAGACGCGAAGTAGGAGCGAGTGAGCATTGCACACGAGCGCGACGAGTGACCGGAGTCCGACCGCGTAGTGTTTTGTTTACGAGCGACACGCGAGGGCGGGCGGCGCGGCCGTGGCGCGAGTCGCGACCGTCGCGCGCGGCGCGCAACAGATCAACAGATACGTCGGGTGCACGGCGCGGGCGGAGCGGCCGAGTCGAGCGGCCGGGGAAGCCGGGGTGCTAACGGCGCGCGCTGCTCTCGCAACGCGCCCCGCGCCACCCTGCTGACGTCACTGCTGAAAACCTCCCGAAATTCTCACGGGTGATCATTGTGTAGTATCAACTCCAGTTTCCCCTCTAGTAATAGCTATTAATTATATTATGAATGTATACATAAAGTGCCAGAATTATTTTGCATGTATTACAATATTCAATGAGTGTGTTCATATGATAGGAATGGTCTTTAGTAATAAGGATCTGCTTACTTATGCATACTTAAAAATGCCTTTATGAAAGCCATTCGTTCGTTCGTAACCTCATAATTTGGCAAAATTCATATGATAGACATGAATAGACATGAATAAATCAATATAAATATACATAAGAATCAAAAAAGTATACGTAACGTAATTAATTAGACACTGTCCAAATATAGCCGACAATTGTAACAGAAATGTAAAGAACTTTTAGAATATTAGGAGTTTTATTCTCAGTAGAATTTTATTCTTGTTTATTTTTAAATAAAACTTTGTGGACGAAGTGAGCGACATGGTCTAATTTAAGCTTACTTGTCACGACAAGACAAAAATGTCTAATCCCAATCTAGTAGCAATAAAGAGTGACTTGTGAGCAGGGTCAGAAAGTATGTACGAATATCCTCGGTACGTTTTAAATATATTATGTTGGATAAACACCATCTAGAAGAATTTAAAAGAAACACGCCCCTGACTAAGCCGACGAATGATCGTGAGCAATAAACTGTTTTTGTCGGACGCTTAATCCACTTAAGAGTTTGTAATCCACATACAAGGGTCTGTTTCGCGTCAAATGTAGTCGCAAAAAATTTATTTCCTTCTCACCAAACATGACATTCGCGCACTCTGCTCCGGAGTTAATATTGAATTTTGTTTCTACATAAAAATATTTCAACAATTGTATACTTTCATTTTTTTCGTAACTTACTGATATTAAAAATAATAATTATAAATAATTGTTGTTTAAATGTATCTTTTAAATTAAAACTTCTATACGCCATTAACAAAACAAACGTTTGAGGAATGTAGAAAAATAATTAAGAATTTTAGATTAAATTGGTAATGTTAATAAGAGCCAAGATTATTTAGAATAAAAGGCGAATGCGCAAAGACTGTCGTTTAATTTATCAATATTCATTTTATCAAACGTTCATCATTACAAATCGAACTTTAAATATAATTCACACATATCTCATTACATTCGCGCCGTATTATTCGTATGTACTTTGCCCTTTGACTTCGTCATAGATGCGGTAATACAAAAAGAAACAATATCATGTTCCCTTTCAAAGGAATTCTTAAATAAATATTCACTGGAGCTTTTAAATTTGCGGTCAGCATCTGAGTAACCTTCCAACTCGGTTGAACGTTCGAAATATCAAATAAAAGTTAAAAAAATTATATTAATTTCGTTCAATTAACGGTCTTTAAACTCATTACAGATTGACTCTTGTAATCGATATACTTATTGGTAACCGAAGCTCAATTGGAGAAAATTATTTTTCATCTTGAGTCCAAGTAGAGGTGAACCCTATGTAAATTTATTTTATTCAACGATTTGTTACCTTATTTTATTAGAAATTAAGAGTGGAAACCAATCTATTGATATCCAAAGATCAAGACGAGAAGTTACTTTTCATCTTGAGGCCATAGTGAAGATAATATTGGTTGCTTCATAAAGTTAAAGTTCATTAATTTCTTAGATTTTATCAAAATATCCTTTCACTTTACCTTTTTCACTGATAGAACGAATTCAGGATGGTCGCGACTTTATGGGCGTGTGGATATTAAAATATATTTAAATAATTTCAACAGTTCAGTAATACTCACATCGTTGAATCAACTCGTCAGACATTAGTCTGATATAAGCTGATGGGAGCTAATCTCATTTAGTGCTTGGGAGTGGATCCTGCATTCGCCCAGTTTATAAGCGTACTGATGGATGTGGAGAAAGAGAAATGTGTCCTTTGCACTCAGCTGCGATCCCAAGCAGGTATTGTTGCGTGCTACTGTCCCCGCCTCCAGCGGTAAGTGTGGTCATCGTCTTAGCAGTAGTAAGGTCGCGCGTAAAACACGTATTATGATGCCCCGTTCCCTTTGCGCTCCGCGCCTAAAGGATCCCACATCGTAACCGGATAAGCTTAAAGTTACGACATCTCTCCTTTCCCAAATGTCGGAATCATTGAACAGTTTAAACATTATGTATTCCAACAACGCACAATGCCATCGTTTAGTGGTCCCAACATGTATATTAGACTGTGTATGAATACGACTACGTCAATAAATAAGTTAGGTCGCATATAAGCGCTTATGAACTGTAAAGCGTTGTTATGGTGTCACATTTAATATTCTATTTAGAAAGTGTATACGAGCGCCGTTTTTACTGCTACGCATGACTACCTATTTGATGTGCCTTTAAATAAGAGGGAGTGAGATAGATACATATAACAAGGAACTAAGCAGACTGAAATTAACATGAAAACATTTGTATAGTTTATTACCCCTGTAACTACCAGTTAAACATCATCATCATCATCATCATCATCATCAGCCTCTTGAGGTCCACTGCTGGACATAGGCCTCCCCTAATCGGCGCCACTCC
>DWEI01004653.1:0-11489 GCA_018245875.1 Mysoria ambigua
CGTAACCGGTGAATCGTGGGAATGTTCTGCATTCCTCTGCCTACCCCTTCGGGGATTACAGGCGTGAAGTTAGGTTTAGGACACCATTCGTTTTGATACTCACGGCACCCTAACTTCGGGACCGTGTTATCGTAATTTCGTATTATAAAATGATAGTTCATAAAATTGAAACACTGGTAGACCAGTAATTAAAGTTTAAATCGTGGACCTCTTATTTTATTTGTAATCCCCACAGTGCCCCATACATAACACACACAGCTCGTAAATAAAAAGAGGGCCTATTATTACTCGGCAATCGAAAATTTATATATGGATAAAACGGACTTTATGAAATAATTTAGACTCAAAACGGTATTAAAAAAATGTACTTTCAGTTAACTTCCCATGAATACGAAGCTAATTTAAGAGTTTTGAATGTTGAATGAAACTTAAAATATTCAGCGTTCGTTTATCAACAAAGCGTGATTTACAAAATAATTTCCAGTGAGAAATGTTTAAACTCAAGTGGAAACGTAAACAGTAATATATTACAGAATGTTTATCTGTTTGTTTGTAACGGTTAATCTCAAAAATTTCTTCGGTGAATTTTAACTAAGGTGAAGTATTTGAAGCGTTTACGACTCATGAGTTTTATATCATCCTGACATACTGCGTATATTATTGGAAAAGTTTAGGAATGTACTATACTTCTATGAGGCATTTACACGCGTCATGATTCAATTTTCTCTTTTTAAGAAACAAATCCTGCATATTCTACTTATAAACGGATGAAATAAGAAAGAAACATCCCAAATTGTTTTTTTTTTAATTTCTTCATCAAATTGTTTGAGATTGATGTTTAACTAAGATTGAACAGTTGAAGAAGAACACAAAGATAAACTTGGAAAATTTAATAAAGCCAGTACTTGGTAATGTTTTGGCGTTAAGTCCGTATGGGCGATATAAGCTCCTCTATAATACTGTTGATAATGGATCAGTACTTATCATACTTACTATACTTATTAAATGTTACGTACTTATTACTTTAGCTACTGCATTGTCATGTTTTAAAACGTGACATCATGAAACGGAATTTTCATGCAAAATAATATCGTTAACGTCAAATGCACAGTCAATTACAGCTCATTACAAAATATGCGCGTTTTAATATTGAACATAACTAGCCGTGACAGAACATATTTGAAGAGAACCTGTACACATTAGTTGTTTTTTATTATTTTTACTATTCTCCAAGGGTTCACTGGTGGAGAATGCCACTAGGCATTAAGTCCGCCCTTTGTATTGCCTATTAATGGTGATCAATAAAGAATAAATAAATAAATAAATTAGTATCGTCCATTATGTTCTTGAGATCGTGTAATCTGCCAATTCGACAATGTTTTGAACGGGTCGCATAAAAGAATGTATGTTTTGTTTTATAAAAAGTAATGTTTAGAAAACCGAATAATCGGGCGAGGTGACAATAGCACGTGGTGTGTTTCCGAAATATCTCTCTTATTCGCATTGAGAGTTCTTGCTGCGGTGGTTGATGGTGCAGTTATGTATTTGAGTAAAATTATCAAATTTTGTTAAATTAAACGTGTAATTCTTATAGTGGATATTTATATAATCACATTAATTAATTACATTTTAATATCTTCAGGACCGTTACGCGTTAATTAAGACAATAGCACAAAATAGCCGACAATTAAAACTGAAATAAAATCTTGCCTCCAATTGTCAAGTGGCGTATCGATGCTGTGAAAGGTGCTATGTGGTGGCGTGCGGGCAGTACTCTCAATGCAAATGCGAGAGGCATTTCGAAAACACTCCTCGTATTATGGCCACCCTATGCGCTGGATATAGATTCCCGATATTCTGTGAAAAATATATGCAAAAATTATTTTATATTCCCCTTTTTTGCATATTCTATAATCTGTTAACCTACACACACAAGTATAACTTTACGAAAGTACAGCTTATTACTGAACAAATTTCTTCCGAAATGTGTAGGCAACTGAAAAAGTATAAACACTCATTTAAGTGTTTGTTACAGTTCATTTTTTTTTATCAATTGCTTTACACTGTTACAAATACGTTTTATTATTACATATAATATAGAATAAATGAAGTGCGTAAAATAATACGCAACATGTTTACGTTCAATACATAACACGCGAAAGAAAGATTCGAAAAGTAACGACGTAGTCTGTTTTCGTCTGTCTCCGAAACACCTTTGACACGAAAATAAAACTGCAAAAATATATTATTCCACCACAATTATCTGTAACTATGATCCAATAAAAAAGAACTGTTTCAGAAATGAGTTGAAGCTTCGGATCCAGCTGTGACTATTGTAGATTTTACATATGTATCGTTGGTCGTGTTGGTTGCAAGCGCGACTACCGAAGATCCTGGGTTCAAATCCCGGTTTGGGCGCTATTCCATTTTTATGATAGATTTTCTAATAGTAATACATGCCCGGTGTATGGCAATAGATTCATTCCATAGCAGGACGTAAACGTAGCTGGTGATACGTGGATGGGTACAACACTCCGTTGCCTACCTCTTTAGGGATTACAGGCACGATGTTACAAATGTTACCATATTAAGTTATAGATGTTACTTCATATACATATTATTATAATTACTACCAACATATTGAGAAGTATATTTGTATAATAATTGAGTGAGGAATGTAGAAAAAATTAGGTCGGTTTCGGATGCTTGGCTATAATTGTTACTCCGAGTTTTTTGCTTGGACAATACAATATATAACAATAATAATTATAACATACATATATCGTATTACATTACCATTAAATTTCACAATACTAGCACACATTTTACTTAATATTCTCATTGTAAGTTGCGAGCTTAACGTTGCCTCGAGGCGGCCGCTATTGGCTGCAGATGTTTTTCAAATTAATCATCCCGGTGAGAACGATGTTAGTCTAACGTCACGATAGTTCCCGTCTTTCGCTGCGAACCACAAGCGGTTAGCTTCTGCAACGGTGGTTGTGTACGTCGATAGATTTCACCGCGACGCATGTAGCCCTTGATATAAAGTAATGTAGAATATTGTGGTGCGCGCGATATGCAGATATCGTAGAAACGAAACATCGCACGTTGATTTAGGAACGTGGCCGAGTATTACATTTAAATGGTAAATATATTTCTATATTTTATTTTAATTACTTCATGTTTTGAATTTCGTGTGTCGTGAATTTTTATATGTATTTCATTGGTATGTATTGAAAAGGAAAAAAAAACTTTATAAACTATTTGTGTTTGTATTACCAGATTGTTTCTTTGAAAGACGTAAAGATTTTTTAAACACATACACGCTAAACATACCTAAACGCTAAAATATACCTAAACACACAGACAGAAACAACAAGATCCTTTTGAAAATATTTTGTAACAGGTATTTCTAGTGTTACAAACGCATTACATAGATGCAAATTTGATGCTAATTTTCGCGTAACTGGCGAATGTAAAACACCACAAGTGATCAATTTACACGTTGTAGCCAGAACTACGGTGTCCGTAGAATACTCTAAGTGGATGCGATCGTTGCGGTGAATATATTTTTAGAGTTTTTACGTCGATATTTTTGAGAATGGCTGATGAAAGAATGACGAAGACGATATAAAATGCGAATGTTGAGGGACGCAGGTGCCGAGGGAGGTCAAGATTCACCTATCTTGACGGAATAGGCCAAATAATGGCTAATGGGGGAGTCAGAAGTCTCCGAAACCGGGGTGCATGGGGGTAACGGTAACCGAGAATAGGAGAGGAGTTTAAACCACTGCCACGGTTCACCAGTTATACTATATGTTTTAGCATAGTATTGAATAATGCTAGATCGAGAGGTTCAGGGTTCGATTCTGGTGTTGGCTGCTATTGTATTTTCTAACTTGAATTCTCCAGTTAAGATTTCTAGTATCGATCCTTCGTTGGTACCAAACTCGCTTACCTTTTCGCGGTGCTCAAACCGTATTAATAATAAAAAATGAAACATCTGGCCCTTAATATATGAGTAAGAAAACATTTTGTTTATGCAATAGAACCGTTACGATGACGTCATAACGAAGGATGGCGGTGTGAGCATTTATAAAATAACAAGTTGTCCGTTGTGTTGGTACGCGTGACCGATTGTAGCCGGCTATTGTGAGCTGATGGGTGCGCGCGGTTCGTGGCCGGGATCCGTCAATCACACATCGAACATTCTAGAGCGATCTGTAAGCTGTACACCCATTCATCAACTGAAACCCATTGTTGCTGTAAGCAAAATCGAGTTACGCTGGAAGATATAGTCGGTCGTATTTCAAAGTGCGTGTTTTTATATGTTGTCGAGTTACATTTGTAAAAAAAAACGTAACATCACGCATGTAATCGTCGAAGATGTAGGTTGAGTAGGGCAGTACTTATTTATTATTTCGATATATATATTTAATATTTATACATTGTATTCATAGCTAGCCTTTAATAATAATCATTATTAATATTGAAAACAAAATTGAAATAAATCATGTCTATAATTAATGCAAATTAACAGTTGGTTAATCTGCATTATATTAATTTAACATTTACATGTAGGTATGGCTTGAACAGATTTAATAACTAAAGAGTTTCTTAAAATTTATATGCAAGCTTTTTATAGATAGTCAAAATTAATTGACATGGGAAAAACTTGTGATTTAAAATATTCCATGCCACAATATTTTGGATTTTAGACATTAATATTTTTAGCTTAATATATTTGTATTAACATAATTGTCTTGTTACAATACATTCCAAGAAGATAATTGACGGATGTTTAGAATCACGAAGTTCAGTTATCAAGTAATATATTATGCGCATATGCTAAATTGAACAATAATATAAATATTTCTGCACCCAGCTTTTCTTACTGAAAGCTTTCTTTCGAATAACATATCTTTAACAAAATAAGTTCATAATGTGTATATACAATAGAAACATTCTTCTGTACATTTAAATTGATACACAAAAATAAACAGACAATGTTTATTTTATAAAACTTACATTTTACCAACGCATTTCTTAAAATGAGAAAAAAATTATTGATGTTTACGAATTCATTTCTTTGAAAAGTCGGTGTTATTATGCCAGAGTGAAAATTCTTTTAAACTCAATCACCTCCCATTCACAAATATTTTTACGTCGCCAAAGTTCCATGTTTTCGCAACCGGTGTCATACAACTTACACGGCGAGTTGAGTTTTTAAATGACATTTCGAAGCAAACATCGTCCTCTGCATAATAGCGTGCGGTGATTGCATAAATGTCGGTTCATTTATATCTAGACTTCTACGGTATGGAATGAATTTTTAACGTCTAGTGATTCGCAAGCTTTTTAGCTAAGCTACACACAATAACGACGGGACGGTGTTACGTATGTACTACGCACTATAGTTAAACGTAATTTAATCAAGAAATCCTATTCCAATGTAAATTATTATCTTATTGAAAAGCAGGCTTGGGAATGAATTGCTCTATATATACTGTAGTAAGGATGTTTGTGAAACAGAGGTCACAATAAAAAAATATCCGGCTGAGTTTGTTGTGAGTTCTTCTCAGACCAGGGCGCGTTTGGAACTCTCGTAGAATTATTAGATTTAAGTCGAGAAGTGTTTTTAAAGGGGTTTAACTCAATATCCACTACATATTGAGTTGGGCCCTTCTGACACTCTTCCATTGACGTACAAAAGTGATCACTGATGGTTCTAAGTGGAAAATAAAATAAATAAGTATAAAAAAGCATATGCTGTCATTGTTATCGGCCGTTTTGTTCATGCACTTTAGATGTGTTCACTAAATTACGTAAACTATTATCTACATTATACTTTCCATTCAAATTAGAGATATTGATATTAAAAAAACAGTGAACTGGCATATCAATCAGTTATAATTGTATCGTAGACGGATCTGACACTGTGCTTTCTGCTTACCCGGTGAGGGGTTTGAATTGGCATAATAACAGACACAATATTCATAGGCTTCAAAATCATCAAACTTCCGCAATCTTAATACTGTAAGTGTTCCTGAGTTTTTTTCTATAATAGTGAAATAATAGGAAACGCTTCGCAATGATAATGTAACGGAGCCCGATGGAGTTTGTTAAATTTATTATTAGTTGTAACAATATTGTTCCAAATTTTAGGGTATAATTTAATTGAAATATCAATCTCGAAACTTATATTTATTGATTTGTATTTAACCAGGCACAAAAAGAGCGAGGGTCCGGTAATAGCCATTTTTGCAGTTTGCAATTTTTTTTTTAATTTCGCCTTTTCCGTTGTTTGATCTTATTCGTTACAAATTATAAGCTTGTACACATTGTTTAATCTACTTGGAATAACGTATATTTCATTAATATATAATATATGTAGTGCTTCGTTGATCGTGTCTGTTGCAAGTGCGACTGCCGATCGGGAGGTCCCGGGTTCGATTGCCGGACAAATGCTACAAAAAAAATCTAATTTAGATTTTCTATTAGTGGTTCGGAGTCTGGATATATGCCCGATGCATGGCAATAGTCACACCACCTATTACATAGTAGGACGTAAAAGCAACTGATGAAACGTGGGAGTGTTTTGCACTCGTCTGCCTACCTCTTTGGGGACGTAAAGGCGTAAAGTTACGTGTTTTAAATATATGTAGACATCTTTATTACTTATCATCACGCAAGTCCCTTACCGGACAGGCAGAGAGCACCGAATGCTGAATATCTTTTTTTTTACAAACCTGAAGAGCTTTTACATTCATCACTCTCTTTATACACGCAATTCAAATTCGGGGGTATCTGTTCCTCTATCAGAACCTAGAACGTACCCGAATCTATCCAGAATGTACCAGACCCGCGCATCGCAACCATTCGCACCCCTGCAGCACATTAGCTGGACAATTAAAATGTATCATCTCGTTAATAACACAACGCGCGTGTAACTTGAGATAATTATTCGTCAGCCGGAGTATCATTACGTGCCCTCGCCACTGTGACGGGTGTGAGTAAGAGCGACGTCAGCCCGGCGGGCCGCGTCGGCCGGTCCCAACCCGCGTTACGTTTGACGTGTTACTTCTCACCGACGCACGTACATAGGGTACAATGTTTGTATGTGTTTAAGGATATTAAGCGAACCAATGATAAACATATTTATGTGTATATGTACTTAATTAATTAGCGGAGGCCTATGTCCAGCAGTGGACCTCAAGAGGCTGACGATGATGATGATGATGATGATGATGTACTTAATTACCACTGACTTTTGTTGTCTATCACTTATTCTTGCCATCACCGGGTTGACTGGTACAAAATGCCATTAGCCATTAATTAGTAACCAAGTAGGAACCTGACTTGAAAATAAAATAATAACAACAATTATTTAGTTCAAATCGATAGAAATATTATCACATTTGATAACTTTGCTTATTTTATCACATAAGAAAAAGGTAAATGTAACATGAAATAAAATAATATATAATAATACAATAACAGTACAAGAGATATGTCATGTAAGAAGAATAACAATATAGACTTTATTCATATCATGATAATAGACTTTATTCATATCATGATATAACTATCCAACTCAGTTGACTGTTCAGTCATATTTGAGTTTCAAACCTTTTTAAGGGCACTTCAGTTCATCTTGGTCATGTATATAATATTGTGGTTGAGAATCGCAATACGTCGGGGACAAATCCATAGTTCAAGTAACTACTAGAGATTGTAATATGTTTGCTAAAATGTGTTTTTGTTCTCGGTTTAACGACTGAGAACAATAATTTACAACTGAACGATCGTTTACCGCAAGTGCAGTCAATATTGTTTCCATTGGCTGGCTCGATGGTGCAGAGGTTAGTGAACCTGTCGTGAGTTCGACTCTCACCCAGAACCAATATTTGTGCGATGAGCAAAAGTATCTGTTCTGTGTCTGGGTGTAAAAATATCTATTTAAGTATTTTTTATATGTATATATGTAGTATTTTAGCCGCCTGTTTACCATACCACAAGATCTGCTGTCGCTTACTTTGGGATCAGATGCACGTGTGTGGAGATGTCCCAAGATATTATTATTATTTCTTCTAAACACAATAAATGCCATAGTCCGTCAAAATATTCCGCGGTATTGTTTTAAGAAGTGTCATTAGTCCGAGTGCTATGAGATGAAGTCTTATTATTGAAGATGTCCTTTCAAAAAGTCTCGGTTTTTACCAACAAAAGTCAAAAGGCACGAGTCAGAAACAATTTCTTGAAATTACTTTTCATCTTGCGCAGGTAACTCGGATGAATATTCCTATTTTGGAACGCTAAAGATCCTGTTGTATCAGTGCGGTAGTTTTCTCTGGGGAACCATATTTCGTTATTTGTTGATCGTTTTATTGAATATATCTGTCAAAACTTTAATGAATTCGTTGAAATTTACAAAACAATTTTACCTCTCTTTTCAGCATTTGTAACAGAGGTACCATAAAGGATTTGACGATAAATGATGTTTCAGCATTTCGTATGTTGTAACTTTTATATCAGAAAAGCTTTCAAAAAAACAATGTTATGTCATAGCAAAAATCGCAAATATATCTTATACTTTAAATTCACATATTTGTAATAATTTATTATGCAACAATTCCAATGTGATTAAAATTCTTTACGGGAAATTTTGCTACCAATACTCTTCATTACAAGGAATATATGTAAAATTATAAGTATATCTATAATGTATGTAAAATTATAAGTATAGTATAAAGGAAAAACACAATGTACTAAACAATTTTATAATAAATCATCCTAAGTCATAAAGAAAGTATTATACCATTTGAAAAGAGAGAACGTTATTGAAAAGATGAAAGAGAAGATCTAGGTACGAATTAAAACTACCTTCTTTCTCCATACAGCGTAATAATTTCTTATTTGGTTTGCGAATTATTCATATAAATATTTCACTCTGTAAGGAACTTCGCAATTATAATAAAGATATTACTTAAAGATACGAATAAAGAGAAATTGAATACGTTTACGCCTAACGAATTTCTTTCCTATGTCTGGGAAGTTTTAATATCTAAATCGTCATAAAGTATTCTTATATACAATTTTGAAGTACCTACTTACCGTTGCATTAATTAATAGATATAATCTCACAGTACATGGAAGTTATCAAAAAGAAATTTAAATGAAATAGATACTTCTTATACGGTAGATAATTAAAATTCAACCTGATACATTACTGATTCCGCTTGAACGGTTTTGTGGATATTTACAAAGTTTTGATTGAAACAGATGCAACTTGCGTCTATGCAAAGAGGATGAATGTAGAAATAGAATGGCTTACTGTGGCTGACTGTGGCTAACTGAGCGACTGTTTTGTTGGACGTGTTGAAAGCAATCGTCTGCCGATCGAGAGGTCCTGTGTTCAAATCCCGCGTTGGGCACTATTGGAATTATGTAATTTAAATTTCTTAGTAGTGGCTCGGAATCTGTGGTCGGTGTTTCGCGATAGGCTCACCACCTGCTGCGTAGTGGGACGTAAACATGGGAGTGTACTAGACTCCTCTGCCTAGCAGCTCAGCGATCACAAGCGTGATGATACGTTTTGCACGACAGATTAGATAGACATTTTTACCTGGTGCTATCTGCCTACCCCGTAAGGGTATTTTCATATAAATATCACAGTTAAAAAAATGTCTCTTGTACTAAAAACAACGATTCATACAGATAGTATTTATCAATCATCATAAGTGTATCAATTCATGACATGGAAGTATTAGCACAGCAAAGCCAACGATCACGTGATATTTTGATAGCGAACCGATCAAATAACATCAATCACATAGGACACTTCATAACGCATCAATGGGTAAATGCAAACGTAATCTTTGCGCAGTTCACCGTATCACGTGTACTTGAGATATCGACGTGGCGATTGACGACTCTTCAAAATGGGTGGCTTAAAACTGTTATCGAGAGTTTGGCTTCCGTTTAATCGGTCTGTGACGTATTATAGTGTCATTGCGTCCTGACTGTGCATAGGATCAGGTCTGACGTGGTTGGATATACAATTATAGCGAGTTAAAAAAATATACACATTCTTGGATGTACTTATGTCTGACTATGGAATGCTTAGTGGTGCGTTAAATTGGCTCACTACTAATGATATTGGCGTTCCTACATAGACGAGGTACGTGAGAAAATAAACAGTTTCGTTTATGTGTTGAGAGAAGTACGCCAAATTGTATTTCAAGAAGCAGATATATAAATATACGTATCTTCACGCCACGTCCCCTGCGGGATTGGCAGAGAGCCCTAACAAGCAGCTTGGTTGTTGTAAAATGAATATGTTAAATCCACACGACTATACGGAATAGTTATTTGAGTTAATTCGACTGAAACACTCGGGACATTACGTATTCAGAAATAGCATACACGCGCGAGTTTCACAAGTAAACCTTTCTTTACGAAAGGCAAGGATAACATTGAATATTATTAGGTCATATCGACCTATAAAAATATCCCTGTAGCTTTAACAAATAATATTAATATCATCATCGAGATGTATAATTAACTTCTACATAACTTCAAGTATTATAGCTATTTGAAATTTAGAAAATTAATGAGTGGGTTGATTAAAAAAAAATCTATTAAAGACGACTCTGAAGGCAAAAACTAATATTATTTCCTTTAGGTTTTTATTTAATGATACTACTATAATACTCGTAGTTATTGATTTATGAATATCATAACGAACAACTAATAATTTCAACCGTATGAATTTAATGATCTCATTAAATATATTTTTTAATACTGAAATTCAATTTAGGATTTATGTGGGCTATATGTATGTATGTAATTATTGACCAATGTTCATTATTAAAATTATTTGAGATATAACTGGCTATTAAAACATATGTTAAAAAGTAAAAAAAAACAAATAGTATGTTCTTGGCACCAAAAAGAAGATTTTATAAAGACGCCATAACTTTATTCTTCTTAACCAATTTTGTAGAAAAATATCTAGGAAGAGTTAACAATGAAAACACTCAATTACGCCTCGGCTTTCAAACTTTAATTGAATCTTTCCCTTTAAACAACTTCTGGACAAGACAGTAGTTAGGAAAAATCTTGAACATGTATTGATTCATTTTGAAAAATAATTTTCCTCAAAAACAGCATATACTTAATGACATTGTAAGTAACAATTAAACTATGTTGTATATCGTGTCATAATGAAGTATTATGGATGAATTAATTGTCATGTGAATTAATTATTAATAAATTTATTATTAACTAATACTTAACACCACCCATGTATTTTCTTGAAGCAACTTAATAATATTTAGCTCGACCGGGGAATAAACCTGGGTCCTCTGGCTCTGCAGCCAAATTTACAACCATTAAACCAATGAGGCTGTCATTAAAAAACGTAACGTAACTTCACGCCTGTAATCCCCGAAGGGGTAGGCAGAGGAATGCAGAACATTCCCACGATT
>DWEI01004654.1:0-11485 GCA_018245875.1 Mysoria ambigua
TAATATTACGAATCACTTGTCATAACGGTAAAGGAAAACGTCGTGAGGAAACCTGCCGACATAAGAGTTAAAAAAATATTCTTTAAGGTGTGTGAAATCGGCAATTTTCACTCGGAATAAGACGAAAAGTTGTAAAATCAGATGCCCTATTAAACGAATAACAATTTAGTTTCAACATCATAGTAATATCTAGATATTAACCCAAGAAAAGAGACATAATCTCGGCTGCGACCTCGCTGCGATCACGGGGAGCCCGTTGAGGTAGGTACGACTAGTTGTGAACCTAATCCAGAACTAGTTACTAGTCAGGCTATCTTGAAAAAACGTACATGGAATAATGTAGTATAATATTTATTTATATTTTCAAATTAATAATCTCTTCGTGCTAGGGTGAATTTAAAATTAATAATACGATATTTGGAGTAGCTCATTTAATTTTCAGTGTGTGTACAGGGAGCTTTGTATTGGCGCGCCCGTGTATTTGAACTTTGATCTTAGATAAAAGGCCGGTAAACCTGAAGTGGTTAGAGACTAACAACAAATAATAATAATAACTAAACATTCATAATAATTAATAATAATAACACTGAGTCGTTGGTTGAGTGGTTGAGCGACTGACGATCCTGGGTCGTGTGTTTGGTAACCAGATTGGGCAAATTATTATTAGGACAAAGGTAGTACACTCCCAGTTTACTTTAGTATATAAACATATTTCATTTAACAAAAACAGTAAAGTAATGCACACATGTGTATTAACCTCAATAAACCAACCGACGTGGAAAGATTCAATAAGAGTATGAACTTTATAACGTTCCCGAACTGGAAACATTATAACTTTCCCGAAAAAGAGATTCGCAGCTTCCCCGCGAGTAGTTCGCAAGCGACGCACGTACATGCCCGTTACTAAAGTGAACATAATAAGCGTTGGTTACGCGATTCAGTTTTATATATCATATTCGGGCGCGTTTATCTTCAAGTTTTAATATCACTTACACATGTCTCGAGGCGTCCCGCTGTTTCGAAACTGTGTATGAGTTTATGCATTTTTGTTGTAATATATTAACTGTTAGCTGAATTTTGTCGCTGATTTAACTTTTTGCATGTATGTAACATAGAACAGTAAGTGGTTACTGTCGTCTGTAAACACGTCCATCGGATGAGTTACGAAGGCGATCGCTCTCTTGAAGGAGGTATTTAAAGTTACCTTTCAGGAACGTTATGTTTACTAAAACGTAAAGAACCAATGTAGGCTATATTATCAGCTAACGTAATATCACAACCTGCGAGCCCCGAAGAGACAGTCAGAAGAATGTCCTGTACAAAATATACACCAGTCGGATAATACATACATACGTATCTTCAAGCCAGGTCCGTTACGGTGTATGCAGAGAGCTCCGAGTGCCAATTATCAATCAAATAACAATAATTATTATTATGATAGCCTTAACTCTCTCATTTGAGTAGAGATCCATGTTCCAACAGTCGAACGATAGAAGATATCGATATCGACGGGAAATATAAACGTTTATAAGACTCAATAATACGTATAACATACTCGTACAGTACATCCAACGACAGGGAACTGAATGAGCAAATTCCCACGCACCATACACTAATCGCTCGTCTGTGAACTGTCATTGAAATATAAAAAAAAATACGGGCTGACATAATAAAATATGAAGGCTTTAATAACGAAAAGAGCTCAAACCCCTCCATGTTATGTGCGTAACAAGCGACCAAGTCACGTGACTAAGTGCTCGCTGCACCCAATATCAATTAGAGCCGAAGCCTCGCAGCCAGCATACGCAGCCGCGAGTGTGTCGTGTGAACACGTGCAGCTCCCCCGGGTGCTTCGTTGCAGCGCTTCGTTATATCTGTAACCATCGAAGTATCCTCGTGACATATTTCTCTGAGGCACTACGTTTCGTCGTTGTCTACTTCTGCCGTAGTATCGGGACGGCAGTTAAAATATAACTTAAAAACTTAGTCATAATGAATATACTGTCACCCCAGGTGCATTTTAGGGTGGGCAGAGAACGTAGAGTGTTAAATTTTTAATTAATTTACGCCATAAGGATTAAAAAAATAAAGGAAAGCTGGCAGATGGCTACATGACGCGGTCTCTCTGGATCTCTCTCTAGCTAGATGCCCTGGCCGGCTATAGGCGGTAGCGTAAGTGGTGCGAGAGGATGTGCTTTGCGATCTCCTCGCGCCCAGCGTGGGGATTATGGGCATAACCTCACAGCGCAGGCCTATGTCTAACAGTATCTCGATAGCTTGATGATAATGATGATGTTATCGTAAATCATTGGAATTATTGAAGTTTTCTAACATTTATTTCAAGAGACATATCACGAAACTAGCGAAATGCGGGAAAACTGTCTCTTCTGTTTGCCCCTCGGAAGAAATACAGGCGCGATATTATCTCGCCCCAGGTGTCTGCCGGTGGAGAGCAGTGAGTGCGAAATTATGTTACTTAAATTCTAATAGGAGACTGCCTCGTTGTTCGTGTTGGTTGCAGATGCTACTGCCGATCGTGAGGTCCCGGGTTCGATTCCCGGGTCGAATACTACAAAATTTTCTTATTTAGATTTTCTAGTAGTGGTTCGGAGTCTGGATATGTGCCAGATGCATGGCAATCGGCTCACCACCTATTACATAGTGGGACGTAAACGTCACGGGTGCCTACCCCTGCCTACCCCTTCGGGGATTACAGGCGTGAAGTTACGTTTTTTTTTTTTATTGTTATTGTATAATCACACCCGGTTTCGTGGCGGGTAGGCAGAGAACACGCGGCAACAAATACACGTATACTTAAGAATTTTTTGTTTTTTCTATACTAATCGTTCGCTTTTACCACGCGCGCCGTTTCGGAGGCTTCTGACTTTTCCGTCATCGTATACATTGTCGATCTAATTACTATTACAAATGCAAAAGGTTTTTGTATATGTTTGTTACAATTTCTGTGAAATGTAGTAGGTAGATGGACTATGGTCTGGAATGAAAGGCTAGGCATAGGCTATTGCTAGTAATAAAATTCGCCAATGCTTCGCGCCGCCCATGTTGACATGTTGGCGACATGAGGTTAATAATAATGTTTGGCCATTTCCTTCGGCCAACGGTTAATAAAAAATGTACCAAAATCACCTCCTCAAAACCATTCCTCGCAGGAAATCAAAGACAAATTTTTTGTTGCTAACTTTACGCCCACTTTGGTAGAGTACGGAGTGAACGTGTGTCGTTATGATGATATGATAATGAGTGTAATTTCTAGAGCAATAAAACACCGATACACAACACATTCGGTTAACAGTTCGCGTTCGAAAGCCGGTATGTAAAACGGTCCATTAATATTCGCGTATATCATGACACGAGCGCCTGCGATTTCTCTTCGTAACGTTGCGCGCGTCGTAACCGTAAGGGCTCCAAATTAATTATTTATTTGTTTGTTCGCAATCAACATGTGCTGTGTTAGAACATAGGTGTATATGAAATATGTATAATTTGGACATATCATTATTGTATACATATACATATATACCTATAGTTTAGTGTTGGTTGCAAGCACGAGTGCAGATCGATGAGTCCTGGGTTCAAGTCCCGGGTCGGGAACTATTGGATTTTTCTTATTTAAATTATCTAGTAATGGTTCGATGTCTAGATATGTGCCAAGTGTAGGACAACAGGCTCACCACCTGTTCAATGGTGGGAGGTAAACGTAACTAGTGCAATGCGGCTGTGTTCCACACTCCTCTGCCTACCTCCTCGGGGATTATGGACGCGTGGCATTGTGTTACCCAATGGTTTCTGTGCGTACTTAGCTACACATTTAAATGTATATGTACATAATAAGTTTCCGCGTACCGATGATAACGAAAACTAAATCACAGACAAAAAATACATTTTGCACTCGCCTTGTTTGCTTCTAATTATAATGACGAAATGAATTGTCTTTGCAAACAATGAATTATACTGTATATTTAAAATCTATGCGTATATTCACGATAATTATAACATAACATGAAGACGTATATAGCAGTACCGTTAGCAACGGTGACGGCGTTAGTACGGTCTACAACGCGATGGAAACAGCGGCACGAAAGTTATAATTCGTTGGAGCTAGTTTGTATGAGGAATTATTGACTTGATTATGCCAATTAACGTGGTGCGTAGACGAGAAACAGCGCGGGAGGGGGGGGGGAGAAGCGTAGAGGGGGAACTGTTACAAATCTCGAGAGATCATCAGCATGAATATGAACTGAGACAAGCGGATGCAAGATACAATCTAGTCGGACAAAGATTCACACTAGTTCTGCCACCGCCGGTACGCCCGATGTCACGATACAATCGACAATGAGAGAACGAACTTGTGCTCGCCGCAGGTATTGTTGTATCGCTATTGTACAATACAATGTTGTATTGTGTGTTTTTTCGCCGTGAGAACGGCTTGGGCGTTGTGCAATTTAGTAGTTGGTAGACGAGCACAGGAAACGCACCGGACTCGGGACGCGAGGAATTTATTGTTCATCTTTGTTACGCGTTAGTAGAAGTCATCAATGTTAAGATCCACAGTTCCACTGCTGATTGTGGATCTACTTTTAGAACGAGTTAGGGCCGCAGTCAGTGAAGCTGGCCAAGTGCGGGTTGGCAGACTCACACGCCTTACAGAACATAACTTTTTGGATAAAACTTAGGTGCGCCAGGTGTCTTTCTGATGTTTGTTTTTTCATCATTATAGCATGTGATATTTGAATTTTACACACGGAAATACTGAAACTGTTGCTGCTTCACGGCAGTAGTTTAGCGACCATCGGACTTCCGTAGATTAAACCTATAATTGTATTCTCTCCATTCCTCCTGCTTTATAATATAGTCGTGTCTCTTCCGCATGAAATGGAAAGGTGAAACTTCTTCAAGATAATATTATTCTATTGAATCTAAATACAGAATATTTGCAATTTTATTGCTTTTATATTATATTATATAAACATTTAGAAAACATAGAAATCGTAATCAGAAAGTTTTCTATATTTGCGAACCGATTTTTATAATAGATACTGCTTATTCATTGTTAACACTATTTTGTTACTCAAGTCGCATATTTGATTTTAAGAATTGATTTATAACAGTTTAAAATCTTTTTAACCTCTCAACAATTATAGCATCACGCCGGTTCAATTGCTATCACTATCTTCATAAAGCATTAATCAGTCTTTACTCATTACGTGGGGCACTTAAGTATTGACGGAATACGTTACTGTCTTCATAAATCATTAATCAATGTGTAATTGGACAGAAACCCCGCGCGTGTCCGCGGTGGTGGGCCCGCGCGGCAAGCGCGTGCAGACGCCGCAGCAGGCCGCGCGCGCGCCGCCCGTCGCCGCCGCCGCGCCGCCCGCCGCCGCCGCGCCGCCCGCCGCCGGCGCCGACCGGGCGCTCGCGCACGCCGCCAAGGGCGTCGAGGCGCTCGGCGTGCTCGTGCAGTACTTGGTGTTTCGAGTAAGTTGAATATCACGGAGTCGTGTTCCTGATTGCTTTATAACATTACAAAAAATACATACAATTTTCCCGCACAACAATTAACTAGAAGGACAAAAATGAAAGCAGTCTCATACAGAGACAGAAATTAATAGGAAACGAGTTTTTATATCTTTGAATAAATTATTGGGATGCCCTGGTTAGCAAAGAAAAGTAACTGTAAACTTTGTGATTGCAGCTGGACGCCCTGAACGGCGGCTCGTGGCGGCTGGAGGCGGAGCGCTGGCGCGGCGTGGCGGCGGCGGAGCGCAGCAGCGCCGCGCGCGCCGACCGCGACCGCCAGCAGCGCGCGCAGAAGGATCTCGATACCAGTATGTGGTCATAATGGTCTTTATATTTGTAAATGTTTCTTTTGTTTTTTTGTCTCATTCGTGTTTGAAATCCCCCTTTATCATTTACATGTGCTTAAAATAAAATGTAAAACGATATAATTAAAAAAATATGGCTAAGGTGCGAGCGACTTGATAACATTAAAGTTAATAATAAACTAATTTTCATTCCAGTCGCAGAATGCCTGAGCAAGATCTCAGAGCTAGAGATGGAAGTGTCGTCCAAGGAAGAGGCCAACGTGCGCCTCCAGGCCGCACACGTCGAGGAGGTTGCTGCGCTAGCTAACGACATTAAAGATTTAAAGGTAACTCGCCACATTTCCTTACTTTAGTATTATTTTAGTTGGAGGTTTTTCACCGTCGGGTTTGTTAATTATTGAAAATAAAGTTCATTTTTCATTATTCTTAAGGATAAATTACAGAAGAAACATTACTATAGTTTTTTTTTGCTTTCATCGTTCTGTTGTTCCTTCATCATATGTATCAAACGAAATTGCGTGGCTAATTTGCGAACCCGCTAACCCGCCGCAGGACACGATAGAGTCTCTGAAGCACGAGGTGGCGGAGAGCCGCGCGCGGCTGCACGCGCACAGCGAGCTCGAGCGCACGCTGCGCGCGCAGCTGGCGGCCGCGCGGGCCGCGCCGCGCGCGCCCGCCGCGCCCGCCGCGCCGGCCGCGCGCGGCACGTGCGACGCGGCCTGCGACCCCGTGCACTGCGGCGCCGAGGCCTGCGCGCTGCGGCTCGGCGCCGGCGACGAGCTCAGCGGCGACGCCACCGAGCTCGCGGCCGAGGTGCGTGCGCCGCGCGGCTAATGTCCCGTCATTCATACAGACGTCATTCATACCTACGAACTGTAAGCGTAAGAACGGTATAGTTCGTAAGTAACACGGACTCACTCGAGCATTGTGTTGCTGCAATGGTTATATTTAATGCAACTTGTATTACGACACGTGATCCTATTAAAACAAGCATTAAAATTTGTGCGTTTCACTTCATTAACATGAAGTTCTCCTTGCAGTGAAATAAAATAGACGCGCTATGATGAACACGAATTATAAAAAAAAAAACAAGAAAATAGTGAAATAGAGGACAAACGTTTACGAGAGCGCGTTCTTATAACCCACATCCGCCGAGTGGGCGGCCGGCCGCGCGCCGCCACGCTGCGCGCGCTGCGGCTCCGCCGGCACTCGCTCGCTCCACTTACGTAACGGAAACCTCTTACAAAAAACGAGTAACGCGATACGTGTAACCGAGCCGCGCACCAAACGTTACACGCGTACGCAACACGCGCGCACCGACCGCTTGTTCATGATACGTACATAACGTTCTCGTTAAACCGGCTGCCCCGCGCCAGTCGGACTGTAACGCCCCCTTCTCTATTTTATTTTCTCTGCATGGGCAATCGATATCGATTTAGATAACAGTTGTAACTATGAAGCATAGAACATGGTTGGCTAATTACGACAATGCCAACACTTCTACGGATTGTTAGAAAAGTAACAAAAATCATATCATATTTTATCTAAACCTCCACTTAAGTTAGTGAACATTTTTGATACGCACAATAGTACATACGAATTGCATACAGTCGGGTCACGGATTTGGCGCACGCTGCAGGTCCGGTCGCTGCGAGCGGTGATCGAGCTGAAGCAGGCGGAGATGGCGTCCCTGCGCGACGCGCGCAGCGAGCTGGCGGCCGAGCGCGAGCGGCGCGCCGCGGCCGAGCGCGACGCGTGCGCCGCGCGGCACGCCGCCGAGGAGCTGCGCGAGCGCGCCGCGGCGCGCCAGCGCGACGCCGACCGCCTGCGCGACGAGCACCGGCGCCTGCGCGACGCCGCGGCGCGCGACCGCGACCACGCCGCGCGCCTCGCCGCGCTCAACGAGGAGCTGCGCTACAAGCTGCGCCAGAAGTCGCAGGTACTCTTTGTTCGCGTCGGAGTACCTTAGCTCGCTGTTCCCACACCATTGTGTCATTGAATTGGATTCTCTTATGATTTTGTTACAAAAAACGTAAAAAAATGAAAGTCACATAACTAGGTTAAAATAACTGATTTAAAGTAGGTAGCTTATTTTTCAAATTTCGTGTCCCTTTTGAGCTCTGAACGTTTGATGTTGTACAATTTCTTTCAAATATTTATGCTGTTATATAAAAGTACGAGCAAACTCGCATTAAAACAAGATAAAGATGTAAAACTGGGCGGGCGCGCGGCAGGTGGTGTCGCTGCTGGCGGGCGGCGGCTACCTGGAGCGGCCGCCGCTGCGCGCGCGCACGTCGTCGGGCGAGTCGGCGCGCTCGGGCTCGCCCGCGCCCGACTCGCCGTCGCCGGCCGCGTCGCCCGCCGCGTCGCCGGCGCCCGACTCGCCGCCGCTGCCCGCCGTCAAGGGCGTCGTCGAGAAGCACGACTCGGTCAGCTGGGTGCTCGAGATCGAGGAGACGCCCGAGGAGATGGCTACCAGGTATCATCTAATACGCCAGTTTTTGTATTCGAGATTATATAAATTGAAGCAAGTTAGTACGTAGTGCAGGACATTCTCCAGGTTGATCGGATGATGATCTGCGGAAGGCTGCATCTGATGATGATGATTATAGTGATAATGAAGCACGTAACAAGTGATGAAATGTATAGTGCCCAAAATTATGTGAAATATTAGCCAAAAAAATGGTTAATTTTTAACGGTAAATTATAAATGATTATGCATGGGCTATGCGCGGTCTGTCACGGTCCGCTGCGAGCGGTCGTGGCGCCGCGTTCCTGCCGCGGCCGGGCCGCGGGGCCGCGCGGTGGGGCGCCCCCGGTAACCACACGCCGCACGCGTGCCGCAGGCTGGCGCGGCGCTCGTCGTTCCGCGCGGCCGCGTCGCCGGGCGGCGTGAAGCGGCGCGGCGGCGGCTCGCCCGGCAGCGGCTCGCCCGCGCCCGCCTCGCCCGCGCCCAACGCCTCCAAGCTGTTCCGGCCGGGCGAGCTGGACTTCCCGCCGCCGCCGCCGCCGCTCAAGGAGTCGGCCGGCGAGGCCATCTACATCTACGACGACCGCCAGTACTGAGCCGCTCGGCGCCGGATGCTAGTCTCGCGGCCGACCGCCCGCGCCCGCCCGCGCCCGCCCGCGCCCGCCCGCGCCGGAGCGTGGCCCGATGTTATATTCTTGCCGGATTATTCACCTTCGCACGGTTCGGATCGACCGCTCATCGTTCTAGTTTAAGTGGAAATGTGGGACCCGAGTGGATTGTGTTTGTACTGTAGCGGGGACGCGCGCGGCGCGCCGCCCTCGCGCACGTCGCCCGCGCGCGCCACGCGCAGCGCCCGCGCCCGCGCGAGGCGCCGACGGAGCACCGAGCACGACGGAGTTCCGATCCTATCGAGTATCGATAAACTTATCTACAAATCAAACAAAATGGACTTTGCGAATAGTTTTGAGCTTACAATTATTTCATGTAGGAACTAGGTGTTACACGTTCGCTCCTTCTATACAGAACTAGCTTGTGGTGATATGAATATGTTTTTGCTCGCCAATGATGATATTACATTACAATCGATAAATACATTAGCTGTACATTAGTTGTAAAATATGTGGATTTATTCACTTAGTTTATTTACGACTTATCAGCGGACGCACGTCCCGTCGATAAAGCGTTCAATAAAGTAGGTGAATAACTTCTGTACTCTCTATCGTAATCGATAAGTATTATTATGCTCTTCTCAAAATCTGGCCTCAATATATTGTTATACTCCATTGATCGGCTGCATTTTGATGGAACGAGGACGTACCTGCGCGGCGGCGGCGGCGCGGCGGCGGCGCGGCGGCGGCGCGGCGGCGGCGCGGCGGCGGCGCGGCGGCGGTCCCTGTCGTCTGCGCTGCTGCTATTTCTTGGCGTGTTTCATCCTCCGGGGAACATGTTTGGGAACTCTTCCTTCTTCGCGTAGCGTCGCAACTGTCCTCTTTGTTTCTTCTTCGTCTCACTTCACCGGTATCGCTCCCCCTCCGCCCCCCGCCCCCGCCCCCGCCCACGCCCCCGCCGCTCGCCCTCGCCGCGCCCGTCGATGTATTTACTCTTAAGTATTTTTACTGTTTCGTGTCCATTATTACATTTATAACTTAATTATTATTATAGTTTATCATGGTTGTTGGCATTGTTTTTATTTTTATGTACAAATAACAATTTAAATCATGAAAAATTAACGTAGTCTGTAAGGATTATGTCCGAGCGTCGATACATTTGGATGCAGTTACGTTTTGACGCTGTGTATAATTTTTGTGTATCTGTAAATGCTTTTAAAATGATTTTTTACTTGATTTCTATGGAAGAGTCCGGGGCTAATACCCGAATCGTAGAAATAATGCAATAAAACCAAAGAGTATCGTTCATCTTAACTCTTTGTCATGTTCCTTAATTTTTCTATTCGTCTGCGTTTTGCATGTGTTGGATAAACGTCAAGTCAGACAGTTTAATTTATATTTATTTTTTAAGCTAAACAATAATACCATTCCAAATTAAGAATTGTAAGCGAAAGTAATAATTACTTGATTAGAAAAGTATCTATTAATACAGAGAATTAAAAGTATATGTGAAAATGATGATGTTGTTTCATTAATACTCATTCACATGTGCACACTAGTGGTGACTAGTAATTCAACAATAAGTATTACAATTTACACTTTTCAACCCACTTTGTATTTTAAAGCATTTTCCTGTTAACTGGAAGCGGGACTTTCGACCGAGAGATCCTGCATTCAAACCCCGGGCAGACGTCGCTGGATCTTTCTAATTTACCAACTATGGGACCTGCAATAACACAAAACCGCTATGTTTATTCAAACGCAGCTTTGAATTTGGAACACGCAAGTTTTAATACGAAAAGTGGTCAGAGGTAGCTACTGTGACAAATGTTAACGCACATATGAGATATTTATTAGACTGTTTTTATATGTTGCACGCATGCATTTGTGTGTATGTCATTTCAGTTATCTGCAAGAATACACCTGCACTTCTCGCTGAGAAAGACATAAGAATGTAGTACGCTCTGACGTGCCCCCAGTTAGATTTTGACCAGCCTTCTGACATGTTTCTAGAAATTATTAGTGAAGTCCAATATTGTACTCGACCCGGAACTTGAACCTAGTTCATATAAATAAAAATCCTACTCACAATCACAACATATAAGGACCTTAGGAGAAATGCGAGAGAGTGAAAGACGAGTACATTATTGATTACATAGTTGGCCAGAATGGTCCAGTTACGATACAGATAATTTGACATATAACATACCTTGGAAGCCATATATAAAAATGGAGAATCACTGGAGTATAACAAACTGCTGTAACATTTCTTACCTTACATACATTTATACATGACTGCGATTAACTCAGAATCAAGTAAAGATGGTTTTTTCGAAAATATGACGTCACGTTTACTACCGCTTCAATAAAATTTTAACATATTGTACAATAGCGATAGTAGCCCCCGGCCAGGGACAGGCTCACACTGCGCTGTCTCACTACCCAATTATGTGAGCGTTAAATATTTATCAAGAAAAATTATTGTAAATTTTCTAATTAGAAAATTTTCTACTAGAAAAATCTGGTAAAATTTCTAATAGAATTCTGGTAGTGGTTCGGAG
>DWEI01004655.1:0-11484 GCA_018245875.1 Mysoria ambigua
ATAACTATTCTTTCACGAATACACCAGTGTCTATATATATTATGCAATGCGGCCAGTCAACGAACTTTCTGTATATATATTATGTAACACGGTTTCATCAATGAATGCCACTGGGAATAGGACCATGAATGAATTTCAGTCTAGTATAATAAAATCCAGATCCAAATCCAGAGAACAGATTATATTTTTATCACTGAACTTGAGTGAATTAAGCTTTTAAAAATGTTAAAGAATGTTAAAGAATGTTAATTGATTTAATCATGAAAATGTTTATTCTATTTTAACATAATAACTTAAGAGAGTCGTATAGAATCTATTCCGTTAACGATATGAACGTGTGTATAAACCTCTTGCTACGATTATATCGACGCTTTATACACAAAATACAGAAACGACGTGTTTACAAATGGCGGAAGATTCCGAATAGACATTTTTCGTAAACATCGTATCGCATGCTGTTAATATCGCGTACGTTGTCGCAGCGCGCGGAGTGACGCGTGCGAGCGTTCGGTAACATAGCCATAGAGATATTATAGCGTAGAGTTGGCGGGCCGTTAGAGCGGATGTAGGTGCAAATGTCTCTTGTCAATGACGCCTACGCGTTAAATAATCGTATATGATTGCTTCTTTCAGTAACTGACGCGGAAAGTTACTGTTGTATATTGGTGCTCATGCGTCTTTAATGACAGAAACATGTACCAACTTAATTTTTATTTATTTAATTAATAAATTGTCTTTCTCTATCGATAAGACAACTTTTTGCTTGGCTTGTCCGCTCTACGCATATTGTGCCTCTATGGACACATCGCTCGTCGTCCCCCGCGGCTCTGCGAAACAATGGCGGCCAATCGGGCCGTCATACTCGGCTTATAAATTCGTGTAGTTTTTAAAGCTCCGCCGCATAACGCAACTATGTCAGTTCGGAGGCTTTGTTCGTATTTGTTTACCGATACATTCACGCGTCGCCGCGTTGAATGTTTTCGCACGGTTCTTTCACATTGTGAATTATATTTTAATAAACATTCATAATTGACATTTTGTATTGTATTCTTTACATACAAAAAAACATATTGTATTATTTACATTATATGTACGTATCATGATATGATTTTATAAAATCAATGATATATTACTAAATTTGCTCACATAGCTACCATAATCGCTAGTCTATAATAAAATATGTTTTGTCTCATCAATAGTTAACTCGGGCAATTAGTTCAATAATTGCTTACTAGATATTTTTAGATATACCTACCCGTATATTCATACGACAACGCAAAACTCACACGCGCGCGCCGTGTATCGGATCCCCGTGCCCCATATACTTTTAATATGGACGAGCGGAGTTACAGTTGGTAATGAGTGTGGCGACGCTCTCAGACATGCGGTCTCCGTAATTGCCAAACTTCGCGTCGACCCGGCCCCGGCCCGCGACTTGTCTCTTACCATTGTTCCCCGACGGCGCGTGTGTTTTACTCTCGCGGCGCTTTATGCATCCGAATTGTGTGCGATTATACATACGCATATAGCCGTGTCTGTTGTATATCAATGAGGTCGGTATTACGTTTAATATCAATCGACGCCGGGCTCCCGTGCCGGGGATTCATCTCGGAGATCTTTGTTTAATTAAACAACTATCCGAGCGTCGCAGCCGTATTGAGGCGCAATTGGGCGTAAAGCTATTTAAATCTGAACAGGGCTCATTGTGGAGCTCGTCACCTTGATCTGCCGCCGGTGCGCGCGGCTCGTCCCTAATGAGGGCGGACGCGCGCGACGCCCGCCGCCCGCTCCGGCGAGCGGCGGCCGTCAGCCAAGCCAAGCCGCCGTTCGAACTTCGCGCCGAGAAATTCTTTTGTTTTAATTCGAATTACACTTCTCGACTCTCGGCGTCTCGTGGCAGTGATATAGAACAAAAATGTTCGACGACTTGTTCCATCCTAGAAATTGTTTTGATGTCAATGTGCAATTCGTCCGGCGGGATTGCAGCCGAACGTTGGCCTATAACATGATAATAAAATTGTGATGATATGATAATAAAAGCACCCCCCCCCCCTCCTTTATGTTATCTAATGACCAGAAGACATAATAATATACTCAGAGGTAGCTCTGCTACCTCTTCGGGGATTACAGGCGTGACGTCACGTTTTATTTTGGCTATTATTAATATCACGACAACTTGTAATAAGATGATCAATCTTTATACCTACCACAGCAATAACTAAAATGCATTTATATAGGTATGTATGTGTGTGTCGTAAACGAATCTAGTTGTATCTGTGGTATAATCAGTGAATTAATTGGATTACTTCACAAATAGGGTCGTCGTATATTACTTAAGTAAATATTCGATATCAGCGACATTTCAGTATTATTGCTACGGCTCGTGGAAGTGGGAGAATGCGTCGGGAATCAGCAAAGACGTTTGTTACGTAAATACACGCCGGGCGGGTTGCGGATTGGGCAGAATTCTGAATAGGACGACGACACTCCTTATAGCGTCGTGTCTTACGATATAACACAAGGTTGTATATTCACGAATAATGAAATTAAACGTGCATACATGTTTTATAAACGCGAATTTCACATTGCATTTAGCGTGCCTCATTGTACCTACATCGGAAAATTCAAATAAAAAGAGATCTAAGATTTATTCGCTGTCTCAGATAAGAACGCGTTAATTTATGCTTAATTTAGGTCGCTACTAGAACGTTAAAGTAAAAGACGCCACATTGCAATTAACATTTTTTTTTGCGCTGCCGCCGCATATGTTATAGACACCACACAGAGAGAGAGAGAGAGAGAGAATGGGACGCCGGCGCGTTCGCCACCAAACGGATAATTCACAGCCTTTCCATTTCTGGTTATGTGTCGATTTATATTCTGCGCCCACTCGCCCGCCCGAGAAATCTCATGTCGGAGGTGCTCTTTCAATTTGAATCGGAACACTCGGATCGGCGAATAATGTATTCCGATATCGACCCGCCCCTCGGCACGACGCCTCCTGTTTATCGCCGGTCCCATTTATTCGGGCGTCGTCGCGCCTCATCTTTTCCAGCGCCCGGCGAGCCACTGTCGCGCTGCTGTGTATACCGGGCGCGTCGCCATTAGCGGCCTCTTTGTTTTCAGACACGATCGGATCGCTCACGGTTATGACATGCGTGTTGTTTGATTTTCGTTTTTTTGTTTTTCATTCCTTCGTACGTACATGCGTGTTGTACTTTTGATTTGAGGACGTTCTGTTTGAAGGAAAAAGCGATGTCCGTTTGTATGCTTCATAATAATATGGCGATACGCGGTGTACTTATCGCGAAGATTTGTCTGTTGACAAGTTTGTGGGTGCATTTTTATTTACCATAGTTTTAGTGCATTCTCATAGGGGCGTTGTGTTCATCAGATGAACGACAAAAGGTTTTACAATGATATCTAACTGTGATGATGATTATCACAAAAGCCATCTTTCTACTGCTGCTGAACGTTTGATCTATACTTTTTCCCAGATTCGATACGAAAAATGCTCCTCAACAGGTCTAAGCCACCAACCAGATTTAACACCAACGGTGATTTTTAACGGTGACGCCGGATTGTTTGCTATGTTAAGAATACATAATGTTCCCCTCCCGAGGGACTACATAAGGTCGCCCGCTGGTGAAGGGCGACTATGACCACTGCGAGTGATGGGGCCGTGTGCTCATCGTTCACGTTAAACTCCCGGCCGGGTGGTGTGAAGTCAATGGCACATGGTCGATATCGCTGGTCGCGAGATCCGATCGTGTGTGTGGTCGTATCGACGATTGAACGGTTTTAAACGGGCTTCCATGTCGTGTTTGTTTTCTACTTATTGCCGTTTCAATTTGACGCCGCTACAGAGTCCACTTCATTTAATCCGGGCATTGAGAGCGGCGGAAGTGTAGTAGTTTAGTTTCACTGTATAATGTTATGAGAGTTTCGCGCTTAAATCGTTTTAGTTTCGTAATATATATATATATATGTCTGATGAATGTCCTCCTCTATGTGTACCTAGCGATCCGTCTCTTGTATTATGTATTATGTTCTCATACATTTAGTGACTTCAGGATAAACGTCTAACGAATACTGAACAAACATTTGAACAATGAACAGGAACGCTATAAAGTTCCGCACTTATGATATCGATCAAATAACGTTTTATCGCATAATTATCATCATAAGCATTTATATAAATAACCGAGCGAACAGAGTAACGTCTATTTACAGCTGTATAATAATTATACAGGATTTAATATCAAGAGTTATGGTATTTGTGGCTCGTAAACCATTTATCTTGGATACAAGTGTATGCGACGAGGCGAATTATTCGTTTGATGAGTACGCAGCGTTGCCAACATTGCGGCGTGAATAGCTTTACGATATTGTTATGTACCTCCCAGAGATTGCTGTTTGTGAAACGGGTGACCAAAAATGTTTTAACGTTCGAAACCTTTCATATTTGCTGACGATGACCGTATATGACGATGACCGTGTTATGTGTGTAATATGTGTAATGTATGTAATGCGTGTAATGCGTGTAATGTGCGTAATGTATGTAATGTAAATGTATTTAATGTATGTAATGTATGTAATGTGTGTAATGTGTGTAATGTGTGTAATGTATAGTATGAAAGCCTTTAGTTTATGCGTTTATTCTTAAAAACGATATATCTAGTCACTTACATGACAACATAAATACAAAATAAAATTAAAGTACAATCGTCCTTTGAGGAATTTAAATTGTACTCAGGTTACGCAACTATATAAAAAAGATATATGGTAAAAAAGAATAAATTAACAATGATGCCCGTTGCTACTGAAAATGGATATTTATCTAGAATGTATTGAGTGAACTTTCTTTTGTACGCGTTAAATGATTGTACATCTTTTATGTGTGCAGGTATAGTATTGTAAAGTTGTGCGCCTCCATATGTCAGGGTTTGTCTTTCATAGGATGTTCTTCTGGGTCTGGTTAACGAAGGAAGCTAGCTCTTCGGATGCTGCGTGTACGTTTGGACTTTAATTTTGTGAATGTGATATTTGTGTGAATTTTTTTTTTACTGTTGGTCCGTATGAACTTTTGTAGTGGATGTACAAAAGGAATATCGAAACAGTATTTTTGCTATTTTATTTATGGAATTTGTATAACAGATGGTTTTATTTTTGTAGCACTTCATCAGACTTCAATTAGATACAATAGACGTGGTTTCATGAATGCGTTATATAATTATGTTGGATGACGTAGTACCCGCGGGGTATATAATCAGCTAATTTTCGTATTGGGCCAGATATTGATGTTAGCGTTTTAATGTGTTCAATTTGAGAGAAACCTTCATTTTAATACATATGAGGTGAATATTTTCAATATTGGGTACAAAATTTTTCTCTGCGAAATGGGCGATAAGAAAACTGAAATTGTAATCTACCAATATTAAGAGGCAATAGGGAATATACTGTTATAGATATGCTTTAGAATAAATATCTAATTAACCTCTGCGACATAATAAGACAAAACAATTGTGAAACTTACGCAGCGACGTACCATTTTCAGGGAAAACTGAAACACGGATTTTGATCGAATCGCACTTTGAGTTGAACTGTGTTATGTAAGAACGCGACCGTCTGGACCGCGGTGGCGGGAGTCCGGCTCATCAGGCATGCGGTCCGCGGCTCGGGCGCCCGGCGGGCCTCTCCCGAGCGGGCCGCCGGCCGCCTGCGTCTCCACTACTGCTTGCGCCGCTCCGCACGATAATCTGCTATTGTTTCGTGGGGACGCGAATTATGCCAGCTATCTATCGGGCACGCGTGCCGCGTACTAATGCCTGCTGAATAAATAATTCATCCACCTCCCGCTGGATGGATAATCACAAATTTCCAAGTTCTTAGAATGCTAATGAGTGTCGAAGTCAAAAGCTCAATTTGTGTATTTCATCACCTTGTAGAAACATTGTATTTGTACAATGAAACATCGTCTCAAAGTGTACGTTATAAATAAATTGACTAAGGCGTAACGTTAAATAAACGACAAGTAACATCATGCCTGTATTTCCCCGAAGAGGTAGGCATAGGGATGTAGTAAGTCCCCTTGTGGGAAATATCGGTCTTGTTACAGATTTATGTCCCATAAAACAATAAACATTTTGTCTTATTTAGACATCTTAAAGACATTAATCGGAAGGAAGTAAATCTTTCGCGTTCCGAAGATTGTGAGGAGCCAGCGATAAGCGGTGACTCGGACAACACTCGCTTCTCGTTCGATACTAGAGTGTAATATAACGTTGATAAGACTCGAGCTCGTATGATTCATAGGCAATTTTATTTCCGTTTATGTGCCTATTTGTATTCTCTCAACTGTCGCGGCTAGAAAAGTCTCCATACAGAGGAGCTCTTTCAATTTGAATCGAAATGGTCGAATCGAGATATAATTTATTTTAGTAGCGACCTTTTTTATTCGGAACGGCTTTGTGTGCTTAAGTTGTTTTGAACATTTTTCATGTTTCTGTTACATTTAATGGCTTCCATGTTTATTAACCACACGGTACATCCTACCATTATACCGGCATATGTGGACCCTCGGTGTTTTATTTGTTTTATGGGCGGTTATAAAGGATTTGCATGGCTCTTAAATCGGACGCCAATGTTGATAGGGTATTGGATCGTTTTCGGCTCTTGCGTGGTCCGTTAACGGCGAATTGTCGTAGAATATTAATGGTGGTTATCACTATGTGAGAAGAAGCAGTGCGTTCAGAATTACTCAGCTTAGAGAATATTGTTATCATTTTAATTAAGAAATTTTTGCTTGAAATTTTTTTAGTAAAAATTGTTGAACTCTTTCTAAATGTTATCACAACTTCATATGTCCAAGTCCTAAGTATATTGGTACCGTTTGTTCGCATGATCACCGCGCATCGTGATACGCAGTTAGTACACGGAAAGATCTAAAGCATATCAGCCTTATTTAATTATAATATCGTGTTACCTCCACGTCCTGTTCAATATTACAGACATGCCCGTTCTGCCAACGTTCATGTACTTATCTTATCTGAATTGCCCATTGTCTTCGGTTAAACAAAACGCTGAAAACTGCGGGTGTACTTTTACGAGAGATTGCTGGATTATAGCTAGCTATTGGGATTGTTTTAGATATTATTTTACAGTTATTGTTAATACATATGTATTTTGAGAGTACCGAATATCGAATATCCTTGTACTTACCAAACTTGCCATAGTTCTTCTACATTTATTTCTACACTATATTCACAAATGCACGCTGACTTTGCTATATTTTTACCACCCGTAAGCCATAAAGCAGCGTACACATAAGTTTTTTCATGATATAGTATAGTACATAAACGTATAAATATTGAGTGGTGCGCCGCATAAAGCAAACGTTGTTGTTTGTGTAATTGAGAGGGTAATGAAGTTCCGGCGATACGACAGCGCGCCGCTGACGCCGCGCTCCGCCGGGCGCGCCGGCCTCGCCCGTCTCTCCTCACGAACACTCTGGCGTCTTACTGAAATCTAATTTTCGATAATCCCATGACTCGGCCCGGTCCGTAAGACGCGGCTCGAGCAATACTCGCCATTATGTTGTTCTCGGAACTCGACCTAATTGGATTCCATTAAACGACATTAGGTACCTATTGAATTCGTCGATGTACAAAAATATCAAAATTGAATAACTTGAAATGGTGACGTAAAGTAAGAAAATAAGTGTAATTGATTTAGTTTATTGTCTATTATGTATACAGCTAACATCGTCTATCCACAAAGTTGGAAATAATAGATATTTCTCGTTTTGTTCGTTAACTACGAAGTGAGCTCTGTAGGTGCTTGCACAACTTAGATGTTTTAGTTCGTTTCTAAACCGGTTGGGCGTCTTTTTAAAATCTCGTTTTAGCTAATCCCGCAGACGAGCGCAGTTTCCAATAGATTCAGCCTTTTCTTTCTTCCTATTGCATTGTTGCGAAAATCCCTTTTAAACCTTTCATGTTTGGAACAGACTTTAGTGGAAACGATTCCCTCGTACTCTCTCTCTATTATACCTGAATTACTATTAGAGGGAACACATCGCATAAATCTCAGCGCGTGGGGTCGATAACGTCGTCTCAGCGGTTCCGCGAGGGCCATTTTCTTCTGGTGTTTTAGAGCGATTGATTTAAGTTTAAGGGCGATGTTGGCTTGCGGTTGCGCGTGCAAGAGGACGTGCGGCGGGCGCTTAATTTGGTCGCGGCGACGCGATGCGCCGCTCGGAGCGGTCTCGTGGTGCGGGGCGCTACAGCCTGATTTATGCTATTTGCGCGTAAAGCGGAATTAATGGCTTTATTACTGTTCTCTGTTTGGGGATCTCGCCGCGCGCTCCGTGCTCATCGTGGGAGATGTCATTGAATTACGGCAGCGCGAAGCGCCCTTGCGGACGGAGCCGTGCCGGGGATTACCATGCCCATCAATTACGGGATCTCCCATCAAACCGAGTGACGGTCCATACGAAAAGTTCAGTTTAAAATTATTTCACCTGAACACGTTAGCGTTAATCCACGTTTACGGTGCTGTTACGACTCGCTAAATGTCTTAGTGAAACGTTTTATTACGGTCCTCGTGTGCTTTATTTTAGAGGCTCCGAAAGGCTTAACACTCAAAATCCCTCAGAGCAAAATAAGCTCGGGATTAGCACGGCAGTAAATCTATTGATTTAATTATGTTATAATATTTCGATTATTGACTTATTTTGTTAACGCAGCAGATTTGCTACGAATATACTGATGATAAGATGAAATATCTTCTATACATTCCTAATGACCTCTATTTAATGAGCTTTTGTCCGTACTATTGTTCTAATGCAATTGACACTGTTCTAATATTCGTTCTATATAACAGTAGACTTAAACAGCGTGGAAATAAACAGTGCGGCGCGGTGAAGTGGAAAGAGTCGCATGAATCAGAACGGAATCTAATATGTGATTAATGCGGCTGCACGACTTTCATTATAGAATATCATAATTCTTGGTGGGGCAATATCCGGCGTGGCACACATTCCGGGCGGCGGCGCGGCGCAGGTGAAAAATTTGAGCTCCGACTGGTTGCGGCGCGGGCTTAGTGTTTTATCTCGGCTTAGCGTTACGAGGATTTGTGGCTCGCTAAGTAACGTTTTATGTCCCTGAAACGCCTGCAAGTTTACCCCCCTCCCGCCCCCGCCGCTCCACCCACGGATAAATATGTATCTGTGATACTGCATTCGCAAGGCGAACGTGGCCGAGGTTCTCATTGTGTTTCGTCAGCTTTACTTAATTTCTTATTTATAGTTGTTATGGATGGTAAAAAAGAATTACATGATATAACGTGACGCGTGTATTTTTTTTGTATGGGTAGGCATATGACCGCAGTAGGATACTATCCACGATTTACCGCTTATGTTGGACGTCCCACCATAGAATAGACAATGGAGAAGGAAATTAAATGAAAAAGACATTAAGTCCAGTGCAATCAGAGACCGTAATGAGGCAATGTAAATTATATCCTAGCGTATAATGGCGGTGGCACGGAACGCAGATAATGTTTTGTTTGCGAGAATGCATCGGGTGCAACCGTGCTGGATTTCCTTTATGGTGCTCACCGCGCCAGGAATCGCAAGTCGTAAACAACACGCGGCGCACGCTCGCTTCCTTTCTTTCGGCTCGCGACTGAACCGCGCCAGCGCTCGTCGTCGGAATATATCGGCGAAGTTGGGCGCCCGGGGACCGCGGCGCGGGCAAGTTCGGTTGCGGAGACATAATGCGATTAGCGAATTACTTGAACACGGGAGCACAACACTGGCCGCGGCGACGTTCCGCCGCACGGAGCGTTGTCACAAGTTTTTGTGTTCACGCGAATGTGCATGGATATTTCAAGTATGCGAAACGTGCGCAACGGAACGGTGGCCAGTGGATGGAATGCTGGTGGCTGGCTGGCTGGCCGGCCGCTCTGTCCGCGTCGCCGTCGGCGTGCGTCGCGGGGCTACGCCGCGGCGGCTGGCGCGCGCTGAGCGTGAGCCGGAATGTGTGAAGCTGGATAAAGGCGCCATGCTCAGTTGCATCGTATAT
Source organism: Mysoria ambigua (assembly GCA_018245875.1). Taxonomy (NCBI): domain Eukaryota; kingdom Metazoa; phylum Arthropoda; class Insecta; order Lepidoptera; family Hesperiidae; genus Mysoria; species Mysoria ambigua. The sequence goes on from DWEI01004655.1 coordinate 10,086, forward strand.
TTAACTTAACATAAAATCACGCTGTATTTCCCCGAACCATGCTAATGTATATGTATGTTACATAATATCATTCTTGTATTCCTCCATGTGGTTGGCAGAGAAGTGTAGAACTCCTACGTTTCATCTGTATGTTATATATGACACAAAATAACCACGAGCGTATTGCCGCACACCGGACGTAAATCCAAACTCTGCGCCACTGGAAATTATTTAACCTTATTTTATTTCCTGCTGGAAACTGCTACTTTATATATTCTAGTATGTAAATTTGACAGTTCATTATCATCCTTTTGGTGTTTCACACATTTATAAATCATAAAATTCTCGTTAATTAAACGTGTATTATTTTCAAAATAACGATAACCTGACATCGCTAAAAGGTTCGTTGTGTTATGTCGTTGTAACATAAATTACGCATTCACGATTATTCATCAGTTTATTTAGGAGCGGCAGGAGCGGGTAGGCGCGTGCCCGCCGCGGCTCTGACGTGCGAGTCGCGGTGCAAAATGGCGGACGGGGGTCTACGTATGGTTCGGCGGGTTTCATTTAGATTTCATGCGGGAGCCGAGACGGCACAACAAAATAATCAGCGCTTTGTCTCGCGAGCCGCTGCCGGCTCGCGCCGGGACCCGGCCGCCCGTGCCGATTGTTTACTTCGTTAGCGGGCGCGTCTGTCTCTCCGCCGCCCGCACACACGTCGCCGTAACGACCCCTGATTGCGAGGAACGCGACGTCGTATTCTCGATTGAGCTCGAAACTCAAACGAACTGTATTGCCGTCGATCTGATCGAGAATCGCCCCGACGAAGGCGGCGACGCGCGGCGCGCATAAACCTCACGTGGACGTTCGCCTTAACGCTCGCCGTTGTATGTGTACTTGTGTAGGCGTCTCGGCATGTAGTGCTCGACGCCACCTGCGTCCTACACGGGGCGCCGCGTCGTGCAAATTTATGTATGCTCTCAACGCTTTTACCGTGCGCCACCTGACCTGGCGGGCAGACATTTCGCCGGACAAATGCCTCCCCGTCCCTATTTATATCGGATACCTTGTCTCTAACTGCCGCGAGCGACCGTTGCGTACGTGCGCGGCTCGTGATCACGTTACGTAGGTGCCACGTTGATTATGTCGAGTTAACTTTCATGCCGACCCGTTTTTATTTGTATTTGCAGACGGTTGTCTCAACGTTGGAGATATAAATTAGTTGTATAGATCGTTGTATTTCAGCGTCGTTTTTGTGTGGTTTATACGTCAATTACAAGTAAGTGGATTGGATTTTGTTAATTATCAATCGACGCTGTCGTCATCAAGCCTTGTATTGTTCCATTGTTCGGCTCGGGGTCTCATTTAAAAGCACGGATCTCTTATCGGTGTAATATTTCTTAATTAAGGTTAATATATA
>DWEI01004656.1:0-11483 GCA_018245875.1 Mysoria ambigua
GACAAATGTCATAATGTGGCCTATTTCCGTTTTTGGTGAGATAAATATACACATAAAAAAAATAGTGATTACCAAAAATAATGGAATCCTTTAACCCCCCAAATTGTCGTTCAGTGAGTTGTAAACGTTGCTTTATGTCTCCCATCACGGACGTGTAGAACCACCTACTGTGAAACGCGCTTTGTTTCACGTTGGCGACAGGGTGACCATGGACTAAGAGGCGTGAGGGAAGATCATTATCTATAGGCGAAAAGAAATCATTGCACAACTTTTTACTAAAATCGTGCGAACTGAGAACATTTCTCAGTTCGCTACACTTTAGGGTAGTTCAAATTTATATATAAAAGGGGTGTAAAATCTAAAATGTATGAAATGTATATAAATTTAAATGAAAATAAATTAAAGTGTACATTACTCATAAAGACCATTACATACCAATTAAGTATATTAAGTTTGGACTATCAGTATAGTATGTTATCATAATGATGTCGCCTTGGAGCTTGATTTAATTTTTAAAGGCAGACAGTGTTGCGTGCTCAGAAAAATATAACGCGGAGTCTTATAAACTTTATTGCGTTTGCAACTGAAAATACCGTGTAGCATAGTAGTAAAAATAAACTTAATTGCTGCTAATATGATAACGCGTTATAAATTTTAAATATCAACTAGTGTATTCGTTAAAACTAACGTCACAGGGACGCGGCATAGGTTTCGTATGCGATGCGCCGTCAGCCGTGACGTCACAAGTTTCGGCCCCCAATTATGGTGGCCATTGGAGCTGATCATTGTGTGGCCCATTGTTGGTGCTGACGGCGTCGAACAACATGTAAATCACACTCGCATCGACACAATAATAGGAGGGAACGCCCTGATTTTATGTTTTCATTATTGTACGGTGTTACAATTACTATAAAGTTGTTCGAAATGTTGCAGCGATATGAATTATTGAAATATCATCACGCTAGGTCCTTTATGGGTTGCAGTAACATGGACGGGTATTGTACAATACGATTGGGCATTGTGGTGATTTAGTTAGTGAACTCTTTTTTAATTGGATATATTAAAATATTTTTTACATGAATCTATATATGTTATTTTTACCCACGTATTATAATTTTGAATGTCTTCATGCGGCCGAGCATATGTCTTTTCGGACCGTGCACCCTCCTCCTTAATTAGCTCATACAATTATGTACTTCCGTTGTCCACACGCGGACCGCGTCGTGGCCATCAATTACTGGACATCAGATAAAAGCTGACCAAAAATGGCGACCGGTCACATTAGATCATCGGACAAACGGCCGTTCAATTATAACTTGGGAAAGTCTTGTCGAAACTTAATGTCTTCATAGTAGTACACTCAACGACGGTGTGCGCTGATCGTACGTACAGGCTGTTCCGTTAGCTTTACAAATATTGCACCTTAACTTGAAGCCGTTATGAGTATTTTGAACCAATGTGACAAAGGAGCATGGGTGTCTTTAATTCCGAAGTGTGAAAGATTAGTTTTTTTGTAGTCTACATTTTATCATAATTTGTAATATAACTTGTACACTTTTTTCGCATTTTAATAATATAAATTGTTATTGCTCAAGCCTATCTATTAGATATATAATTGTATTTTATTTGCTCAGCGTCACTGTTATCGCCAAATATCTTATATTGGATGTCCATTAAGTTAATTAAGTGAAATATATTAGACGATGGAAATTTCCTAAGCGTCATTACACTATTTTGGGTGTAAATAACGAAGAACGATAAAAGAATTAATTTAAATTAGGTTATATAATTCGAAACGGCACCAGTCATACGACTTTTAAGTTTCCCGAATAATGTTTTTGAACATTGAATAAAACTGAAATCGAAAAACTATCGGTTATTGCTAAGGCAGTAATAAAAAGTTAAATATAAGGCAAACTATGATATAAAGTAAATTAATATAACATGGCCCACCTAAGATCACGGGTACACCTTTAGTATAATTTAAATCGTATATTTTATTAACGGCAATACTCGTAACTTTATGGCAACATTTACATCAATATGTATGCCTATTATCTGGTTAATGATTGTTTCAATTATAATTTAATTCCTCACATAATGAACACCATTACATCTTAAAGAATTAGCTGCAAATAAATCGTAATGTAATAAAATAAATCAATTCAATTTCTTCACACGCTATAGATAGCTTAATAATATAAAGGACAAAAAATTAAGCAAAAAAAAAAAACAAAAAGAAATTGTAAAACCTATTAAACTTTATCGTCCACTCGATAATAGCGGGAACAATAACTGGGCAATTGCTTTGTAAATTACACGCAGCATCACACCGTACAAGGTAGGCCATTAAGATATCGGCGCCGATAAACTTGGTCGGCGGGCAGTTTCGGCCGCAGAACAAACACGCGGCGGCCGTCGCGGCAACTCTGCGCGCGGTCACTGCGGGTATGAGTAATTGATTCTGGTAAGTGACATCTCATTCGCGATGTATTGTGTATGGAATAGACTTTTTTGTGGTATTTATATTTATTATTTTTTTGAACATAAAAACTGACTGTCTCGTTGGTCGTGTTGGTTGCAAGTGCGACTGCGGATCGGGAGGTCCCGGGTTCGATTCCCGGGTCCAACGCTACAAAATTTTTGTAATGCAATTTTTCTAGTAATGGTTCGGAGTCTGGATATGTGCCCGATGCATGGCAATAGTAATGGCTCACGACCTATTACATAGTGGGACGTAAACGTAACCGGTGAAACTTGGCAGTGTTCTGCATTTCTCTGCCTGCCTCTTCGCGGATTACAGGCGTAAAGTTACGTTACGTAAACATAAACCAAGACTGCCTTGGTCTGTTGGTTGCATGTGCGCTTACCGGTTGCTAGATCCTAGGTTCGAATGCTGCGTCGCATACTATTGGATTTTGAATTCGGCTCGAAGTCTGGATTAGTGCCGGCAATAGGCACTACAACAATAGGCTCAGCACATCTTCCATGAAGGGAAAGCTTACTAAACTCCCCTGCCTACCAGTTCGAAGATTACAGGCATGATATTATATTGAATTGGTATGTTTGATACGGTGATCAATGTTTTCCTAGACTTGCGCGCTCCATGTTAGCGTAATCGTAGACTAACGCTATTCTTGCATAATTATGATAAATAATAAAAAAGATAATATTATATTTGAAATTCATTGCGTATATCATAGATGTTTGCGATATTAAAGATGCCAACGCATCGAAACTCTACCCATATGTAACTAGTGATTTTAATAATGGTCCACTGTTATATACGAGTAGAGTTCCGAAATACAAATGGACCACAGAGTACTGGAAAGTTGTTGGTAACAGTTAGAAAATCCTGAGGAGTATGAATGGTAGAGTTTAAAAAAGTAGATCAAGGCGTACGAAAAAGTAATCAACAGTAACTCTACTAGATGATTATGTGAGTACGAAAATCGTATCGAACGTAAATCAGGCAAAATTAATCTATAGTTCTGCCTACCTCTATAGGACATAGGCGTTACGGTATCATCGCTGTCATAAGAGTCTGATATGTACAGGCATCCAGATACATTGCTCATAGATACATTTGTATTTTTTATATTCGTTGCAATTGTCTATGCTTCTGACTATTTTTGTGAGTGGTATGACATCTGTGACAGATTATGACTATGAGTTTCGAGAACATTTCGACATTACACTTAAATAATTAATAATAATAATAATAATAATCCTTTATTGCCTCAAAATGTGTATCAAATGAAGAGAAACAATTAATTTAGGTTTATTCAATAACATTGATGAGAGCAAAAGGAAGTGACTCAGCTCTCACAGAACAGAATCAAGTCCTGAGCTGCGCTGATTTTCAGCCACCCCAAATTTCCCTGAGTTGTTTTACGGGATTAACATATAAGCATTAAACAAATCGATTAACTCGCGCGTCCATTTCTTAGTCACGGCTATGAACACACACATGTACGCTCGCGTGTTCCATTAAGAGCGCCTCGACATGACTAACAGTGGAACAACGAATTTCTTCATGACGCTGCTGGCACGCGTGCTTCCCCCGTGACTCACGAGACGGCAGGGCTGTGTGCGCGGCGTGCGGTCACGAAAGTTCGCGGGTCAACATTCGGTCGATGGATTTAAAAATTAAATGTATAAAGTTTGTTATCTATTGGCTCAATGGTCTTTTAATTTTAGTGGGAAGAAATGAATAGGAAACAGTAATTAATACCACTACTATACTTTACTATGCTGTATATTTATTGTCAAAAATGTTTTAGCTTCACCAATTCACAACCGGTGAATCGTGGGAATGTTCTGCATTCCTCTGCCTACCCCTTCGGGGATTACAGGCGTGAAGTTACGTTTACCATGGAACAATGAGCGTTTCAAGTTGATTTTTTTATATGAAGTGACATCTTATATTAATTTTATAAGGAAGAAGCAAATATATAATGAATGTATAATTTAGAAAAATCTCATTAAAATTTCGATTTTAAATATTATACTTTTTCCGTGACATTTTTGTTTCATTCATTATGACTTGTATTTTACAATATCAAAGTTTCAAACATATTTTTAGAAGTCTTAATATTCGGCCCCATCAGCCCTGTTTATATAATAGAACTAATGTATGTTCTGCTGGTGTGTCCGACGCGTACAGTCGCGACGAAATAAAAAAAATACAAGTAGTCATAGGCGGTAGCGACTAATGACACAGACGCGTCATATTGTGTACTGTCGCGTACAAAAGTGTTTATCGTAATGGCTTCAAAACACGAGAAGGGGAACAATCGTAAGATTTATAGAGGTCTCGCAGTTGTCAATGCAACTGCACTTACATTAGCTGGTCATAGTTCTCATACTTGCGTTTTATAATATTAGATATAATATACTTGATCGTTGTGGGCATTTCATATTCCTAACTCCTAAGTGAGTTGGACCACCAAGAAAAATGTGCTGTGCAACGCTAAGTATTTGCTTGTGATAGAATGCGAGGTTCAGTAAATTCAGAAAAAACTTGTGCGTAAGTCTTCACTGATTATCTACATAATATCAGCTTAACTATTTTTATTTGTAGTCGATCTAACATAAAACAGATAGGAAACATAAAATGCTTAAACAATTATGGCTTCGATTACTCGCAATCTGTTTAAAAGCTACAGCGATTAGGGCTCGCTAACGCGGAAGGGGTGCTGGCGGAGGGTCGGGGGCGAGGGCTACTCATTAGTGGCTAATCATCATTCTCATGGTAATGACGCCAGGACCCAAGGCATCCGGATGTCGGATTCCCGACTGAATTCCTTAAGGATTCTTGATTTTCAATCATGTTTAAAATTGTTTAATCAATTTGTAACTAATAATGTAAGGAAATCTCAAAGGATCGGGTGGAGTAATTCATAAAGGGTTAGAAGAGGAGTTTGTTTTTACTATTTGAGTTACTGTTCGTATTTAACTGCCTTTATTCTGCTCGTACTTGGGTAACGTGGCAGACTATATTGTTAACTGGCTCATCCTCAGGATAGAACCTGCGTTCAAAAGCGGAAAAAAGAAAGTCTGATTATAACGGACGAGACTTTTTTACATTGACCAAGCAAACCATCGTGACACTAAGACTCGTTTACTGTAATGAAATTTAAATCGTGCATAATTCTAATCACGGCGTTATATAACTGTGCGTCATGATTAAATAATTTCTAACAGAGCGCATATTAAACATTAATAACCGCGTGACGTTTGACAGGAGACGTCAGCCGCCTGTCAAACTGACAACGAACCGGAATAAACTGGGTATTGATGGTGTTCGGTTGTCTTTTTGTAATTTCCGCTTCGTCTTGTGAGCGTACGGCGAGCTCGTCTTGACCACGCGCGTAAGTCGAGCTCAGTCTTTTCGTAAGGAGATATAATTAAATACGATGGTCGCTTTCACTCGATTATTAATTTCGAGTCAACTGAATACTGCGCATGAAGACCTTTTAAACGGTGCGCAATCGATTGAAGGATGGGTGGGACGCCTCTTTTTGTCCGAGCTCGTTGTTGCATCCGATACGATACGTCAAGTGAATATATTGTATCATGTATAACTTGAATGATCCTACGTAATATTTAAAACATTATATACTAATATTTTTACAAATCTTAATAAATTAGTATTGATAAGTAATTTAGTGTCTCATTTCCTTTAATTAACTCTCAAATTTTTTTTTATAGCGGGATATAACTAAATATATAAATATTTAACGAATAAGCTGTGATAGGTAAACTATGGAATAATGAATGTGTACTTGGAATATAAATTGAATATGAAAACGTTGATGATAACAATATGTATAATTAAATGTGTGTATTAATTAAATAACTTTATTTTAATTAAAATGGTGACGTAACAAGTTCTAAAAAATGTAATAATAAATCAGTATCTTATTAAATCCATGCGAATGTTTTACTGTTGAGTCAAATGTGTGTTTAATTTTGTTTTAATTATAGTACCATTTTGAAACGCGAAGTGACAGATCTATATTTAAAAAAATGGCGGGAAATTTAATGTGGATTCAGCAGAGACACCTATACAAGTATTATAATATTGAAATGCTAAACGCAGTTTGTTTATGCACTCCCTGTCGTCACCTTTACTGAGACTTATTTTCAACATTAAAAAAAACATAAATTGACGTGCACAAAATGGAAACACATACGACCGAATGCATATTTATCATACGTTTCGTTTATGCCGTTACAAAATTCAATCACATTCGAAGATAAACGTCGCGGATACGAAATTAAGTTATTACCGGTGATATTTCTTGTATCGTCGTATGGAATCGTACCCTTTGCCATATTCGGCTGTAAGTGACCGAGTGATGATGATGAAATGAGACTAGTTTCTGTACGAACATTTTATTAGTACCTACTGAATAGACCAAAATTGGTGTTTGAGTTTGGACACGTTTGGAAGTGTATCCAGTTCTCGATGTTGCCATATTTGAATTAAATGAACAATTGGGTAAAAACGCCTGCCGACATTGTAGCTATTTGTGACATTTCAACTGGCACAAACCTGCCGAGTCACATTTGTAATCTTAACTTTATTGTATATATCATATTAACCGTCGAGGTCCTCAGTTCAATTCTCGGGTCGTGCACTATTATATTTTTCTAATTTAGATTTTCTAGTAGTGCTTCAAGTAAGAACTTGTGCACGGTGTATGGCGATAGGCTCACCACATATTACATAATGGAACATAAACGTAACTAATGATATGTGGGAGTGTTCTACACTCCTCTGCCTAATTCTTTGGGATAACAGTCGTAATGTTACGTTGGTTTTTGCAGGCAACAAAGTCGATACCCAGCAGAGGCAGATCGACCAGAAATCCAACCAGTGGTTCGGTGCCACGCTTACCAGCACTGGAAGGAACGGGCCCATTGTGGTAAGTCACCATTTTTTATTTATTTATTTATTGCTTGCAAGCACGAACAAATGGCAGAACGTATGACATAACTTGTAAACTGTGCAAATGTACCGCTCTCCTATGCCTACCCCTTCGAGGAAATACGGGTGTGATGTATGAAACAATATTACCAGTTACAATTAATCTGACAGTAAATTAATAAAAGTCTATTCGTGTCTATTAAATCACGTTCCAATTATCCTTAGCTATAGTGACATGGCTTATCATGTCGGCGTATGGTGCGCAGACCCCGAGGCTCGTGACAGTATACGGTGACCTATAAAGTTTATGGAGCGACTTGACTCCACCCTTCCTGTCACACCCGAGACGCGAACTGATTTGAGAATTGTTTTGTCATGGTATGGAACTTGGGCGATTGCTCAGATTTATTTCAGTCCTTAATCTATTTTTTATGTGTTTAAAATGTTGCGTTCGGAAACTTTCAGTGCTTCTTCGAGCCTTTTTTTATTTCCAATAATATTTTAATGTTCTGTTTTTATTATCCGATTTTTTTTAAATTTTCATCTGTTAATAAATGAATGTCCTAATTCATTGAGATTATGTGTAGTCATAAAAAATATGTACCCTTAATTATGAATACTTTTTTAGATGAGAAAATATCTCAATTACACATTAGTGCGAAGGCAACCCCGCATATATCAGTTAGTCTGATAAGATGTTTTCTTGTATAAATATTTATTTTCTAGTATAAAAACATATTTTCCTGCATCAAAATATTTTCTAGTATAAAAAGACATTTTCTGGTGTAAAAAGACATTTAAAAAAAATATTGTATGACCTTTTGCAGCACTATTAATTAACGGTGCTTTCTCGTCGAACACGAACGCTGTCACGAAAAACAATGCATCAAAAGCAACATTAATTTACACCCTTGCAAAATGTATCTTGGCATTTGCAAGTAGGTCGGGCGAAGGCCTTTCCTACGGGTTGTGGGGCTTGGGGTTGGCACGCCATTAGGTCACGGGGTCGTCTTTACGACGTGGACACACAGCTCGGCTATCGTAGGAAATGGGGTTTGGTGTGTACAGCTTTTATCGCGGTGATACGGCGGAGTCGCTGAGGTTTTATGTGGCCATTTTAACTATACTATACCGCGGTATAACTGATGGTTCTGTCGTAGAAGTTAAATGGTGTTATAGCGTGCCGGTTCTACCTATTTCGTTCTATACGCTGGTTGGAATGATTTCGTTTAGAGCGATGTTCAGTCCATTTACCTTTTCTAGATTTGTTTTATCATGGTTTTTTTTTTTACATTTTAGATAATGTAGCTTTTCTCGCAAATAAATATTTATAGGTGAGAGTTTATATAATAGAAGATGTAATCATACGTATAATATTTTATAAAGGGTATGTTTACGGAGGTCTTAACTCTCGATTGCATTAATATTGTATTGCGACGACAAAAAAAAAATATCGCACCGTCCGATTTTATAACGTTCACTTATGACGTTCATCCACGGAATACGCCGTCGTCGAATCGCTCCTTGCATTCCATTACCGAGTTACTCGGAAACAGGAGCCGCGTGGTTTTTTGCGCGCGGCCGGCGAAGGAGTCGGAATGTTTATTTCGGTATGCCGAATTAGTGCAAAAAGCCGCCCCCCGATGCTGTCGCGGCAATTTGTTTAGCAGTTTTGCTCTTGTTCGGGCCCGCGACGCGGACTGAATCGCTAATGGCTCGTGGGACACAGGATGATCGGAGGATCTCGATATGATGTTTGTTTTGTCGGACTATTAGCTTTTTATATTGTTTTTTTTTATCGTAATAATATCATTTTTAAAATGAGATAATATATAGCACATAGTTATTAAGCCAATATTTTATTATACATATCTTAATATATGAAATATGGCGATTTTAAATTTCTAAATATCGTTATTATTACATAAGAAAAATGTCGCTCAATTTATATATACTGTTTTACATCGAATTATATTTAATCTTTAGATTCAAAATAAAAATATGACAAAACAGATCAAATACAGATATTTTAATAATATAAGTACCTATTATTACTTTGTAATAATAACTGACGAATGTATAAAAAATCGCCATATTAATTAATCGTGCGAGGTGACATTTGCTTCGCCATTTTCAATTAAAGAGCATCCTGTATGCAAGCGATATAGATTAAAAATAGTATATTGATTTATAATTGAAGTCCTGATCAGTCGTCAATGTTTTGCCGCCATTATTTATAACAAATTACTCCGCGTAAGAACTCACTCGGGAACATGGACCATGCGTCGAGGAATGCGGTCGGAAGGAAAAATTCTAGAAGGTTCTTGATGTTTTGCATAAAAAATAACAAAGAGATAGATAGCTTTTCAATTGAAATTTATTTATTTTTTGCACGTGTTTCTTTTTGTTAATGTTGGTTTTATTTATATAGCGAATTGATATTTTGTTATTATACCATTGTAACTTATAAATAAAATTATAAACAAAATAAATAGCTGCATAATTTATTTAATAGCTGCATTATTTGAACGCATAAAGGTGTTGTATATTGAGCTAGCCCCATGGAACTCAGATTGTCTTGAAAACTGCACACGAATTAAGTAACAAAACGTAAACGTATATAAATTTTTTGAAGATTTACTAAGTTTTCATTTGCACTGTTAGTGCATAAAAACAAAACAAAGTTGTCCCAAATATATTAACGGTGCGGTCACCCTAGCGCTACTCGATGTGTGATCCGATTCTTCGGCTCGGTACGAACATTTTGTTTATTTTCCTTCGGTTATTTTAAACGATTCTCACGCTTTGTATCTTGCAGTTTTTCAATCACGTATGGCGGTTACTGGGTGTGCGATACATTCATTGGCTTTATATATTAAGATGATTTGACTTTTTTTAATTTACTAACTATATCTTTATTTAATCTATGTGGTTACAAATTATTAAATTATTGTTTATTCAATGACACATATTTAGAAATAAAATAAATTGTTTTCTTTTACTTTTTTCTTATCTTGATGATATCAACTTGATATCATATCAGATATCAATGACACTTGGTACTAAGTTTAATTCAATAACTTGATTGTAAAAATGATTAAAAAACATTAACAAGCAGCGTCTCTCCTTCAGTCCATAACGCTTGGTGGAGTTTCGTGTTCCATACCTAACATTTACTATAAAATAGAGCGGGATTTAAAATCATCCAATCATCTTTTCATTGAAAGTAATTTACGTCGCATTTCACGCCATGTTGGTCCACACGACAGTAATTTTCCACTCACATCCGATCGCGTATCGTACACTTTATTATAATTGCAAATAAATTTCCTGCGATAAATCGCAAGATATCGCGACGTACGCGACGTCTCGTCACTGCACTACGCTGGATGAGTACGCGCGTCTGCTTAGTGTCACAGATTAAAGACACATTTAAATTAACAGTACCGATTTAATTCATACAACAATTGTTCTAAAATATTATATTGGATTGGCACTATTGCTCACACCGTAACCAATCTTAAATTGAGATTCTGATAATGAATTAGGGAAGAGACATGTGATTTCTGCAAGGATAAAGATATATGCCACGCCCACACACGCAAGGAAATTGGCGTGCGATGTAATTCGCAAAAAATCACTTCAAAACCTTATTTATTGTGCGTATCTGTCTGACAAATAAAAGTGTGGACGATTCCTTATTTTTTCAATTTACTTTATAAGATCATATACACTTCAATAGTTATGTAATCTTTGATAGCTCGATATGGCGCTTCGGCGAGGGCAGGCGTGGCTCTATAAGGCGCTGGGCTGATTGACGGCGAGATATCGGCCTTCTGAGTATTCGTATTGTTATTTGTATGGTCAGTTACTCATGCGTTTACCTTTACGTACTTGCTGTGTTCGACGTCTCATACTTCGTGCGATGTGAATATCGTTCAAAGGATCAATTAATGTTTATAAAAAAAACAAAGGTCCGAGTTTATTTTATGTTACTTCGTAGCAATTTTTGCCTAGTGGTTATCAGATCTCACTCCAGGAAATCTAG
>DWEI01004657.1:0-11481 GCA_018245875.1 Mysoria ambigua
TACATATGTAGTTATATCTATATGTACATACATGTGTACATACATACATATGTAGTTATATCTATATGTACATACATGTGTACATACATACATATGTAGTTATATCTATATGTACATACATAATGTACATACATATGTATACACATAAATGCGGACCATAAAACTAAATTCATTATTCAGATTCATGTGAATGAAAAAATTTCAGGCGGCAGAGTAATACAATGACTGTTTTTCCAAATGAAATTTACAAATATAAATTACTTTGTCTACAAAATATACAGAACATTACGGCTATAATGGCTGTGATCCCCGGAGAACATAAAAATGGCTTACCTACTGTAATAAAACACAAGTGCCCTAAACCATCAATATGCCTAATAAATAAAAATAATTAACGATAAAAATTTATTCCAATACAAAATGAAAATCTTTATGAATTAAACTAAAATATTTACTGGATAATTTATTGACCTATTAACACGCAGCATGCATGAAATATCATTAACGTTCCTTGTTATATTGAAAATTATAATTTGAATATCACAGTCATGCCAGTTACCACGACGTTTGTGTTAATGCAAAGGATACCGGATATCATTAGTCTGTTAAAATTAAATGAAAAAATAACGATGAAAATCGAAAATAAAGAATAATTCATTACTAACACGAGAGCAATCATTTTAATTTGTAACATGGAATTCGGTTCCACATAGTCAAACGACGATCAAATGAGCCACAACAAATTGGTTGAATTATAAAATATTGTCGTCACTGAGCAGTTAGAGTAATTAATGAGAGCCGAGGAACATGATCTCATTGTTTCCGCTCGTGGAAATTTAAAGCTGAATCGTGCAATGTTCTAGAACAACAATGATAACACATTAATGAAAGCGGAGGAGCGAAATTTGTGGACTTTGTTTTAAAAAGAAATAGTAAAAGAGTATCAATTTTTGGGGAAAATTTGTAGAAAAAAATACGACAACTATTTCAACGGTTTATCTCTGAAAAAAGAAAATGTAAGGTATTATGAAAATAAGTAAAATTTAAAACGCTAGAAATAACAAGGATAAAGATATTAATGTTAAAAATGTTAAATAAAGTAAATCTAATTGTTTGGTTTTTGTATACAGTAAGGCCCGTAAACAATCAGTAGACACGTGCTAAATGAAACTTAAAAAATACTATGAGAAAAGGTTAACATACATTACTTTATAATATTTTATAAATGTCTTTAACCTCTCGTCACTGGAATGATCGCATTTTTCATTCGTATTTCGTTGTTGTTTTTTTAATTCTATCGCTACAACGTTGTGAAATTTAAAAAAAGACGTCGCACAACGCAATAGTTCCATTAGAAATATAAGAATAGTGTAGGTTAAAAATTTGGGTCAACTAAAATTTTTAATGGTTACAAATAAATTTTCAGTTCGTTATATTTTCACGTCAACACTTCTGGACCGATTTTGTAGAAAGGTGTGGAAATCCCTTCAGGTCTGGAAAAACACATAGTATAAGTACTTAGAACATTTTAATAAAATAATCTATCAAATATGAAAAGTATTAAAATATCAAATATGAAAAGTTATGAACTTATAAGCGTGCATATTTCGAGTATTTTATATTCAACCGGTAATTAAAAAACAAATTTCACTTCCTGTATTATAATACATACATATTTATACATATATTTATTACAAAAACGTTAAACACTACTGGGTTAAATAATGTAAAGGTTGTAAGAAATACATATTTTTGACGATGGCTCTCTAACAAAAAAAATAACATTACAACGTTCAATCTTTTCTTACTATACCACATATTATATTAATTGGCGCTTGTGTTAATATTACAGATACTTCAGAGAACTAGAAGAAAATAGTTCGTAGACTCTGTAATCTAAGTTAAAATAGCGCATGCACCACTATTATAGTATGTATTTAGTATCAGGAGTTCTTGCGTTTTCGTATGTCACTTAAACGGAAGAGTGGCAGCTCGTTTGGTTATTTTTCTCACCATTTGTCGCACTCAAACATGAAGAGTGCAAATAACATTAACACAAAACAATAAACAAAGTAATAATTTGTATGTATGTGATTCAGACGTTAATTACGTGTTGGTCACAACGATAAAGTTAAGCGTGATATCTAAATGATTCATGTTATTTGTGTCTTCGCGATGCATAAATTACATTATGAATCATCAAAGCACATCTATGCCAAACCACCTGTCGATGTTTTCTTAGCGATTCTATGGAATATGAATGTTGATTATTAATATTGTAATTTAATACGGCAACATTTATAAAATTTTAGTTATTTTTGTTTTATTACCAGGTGACATCGTGAAAGATATGATGACAGATGGATTATTTGCCTTTACAAAATAGTAAGGATTGCTCATGCTTCGCTACTCATGTGAGACTTTACTTGTGTTTTTTGAAAACTTTACTTGTGTTTTTCTGAAAGAAGTTTTATATTGACCATCAAATAATGATAAGATAGACCATCAAATAGTGTAATGTAAAGAATATGAAATATGACATAAAACGTAACATCATGCCTGTGATCCCCGGAGAGATAGGCAGAGGAATGGAGCTCACGTTTCACCAATTACATTGACGTCCCACAGCTAATTATGTGATGAACATGAAATATTGTTTCAAAATAATAATTATCTGATTCGCTGACGTACATTCGCAGACAACATAGAACTAATGTTTTTTTAGTTTAGTTTCGCTGACAACATAGAACTAATGTTAGTTCTTTTGTACTTAAATTCGATAGAATTATACGTTTTATAGAAATTATGATAAAATATATTCTCTACAGCAGAAAGAGCTTACGTTTCCATGAGACTACAGGTAACAACTGGTTCGTAACATCCCAAGACGAGAGATCTAAAAGCATTTTTATACGAAGACTTTTCAAAAATCGCGAAAATAAAATCCAAATGGTTGAAGTGAAAGGTGCCATAATTGTTTCAAATGAGAATAATTTTTCAGAATTCACAATTTGTAGATCACAAAAGGTTCCTTCGTCAATTTATATTTATGGGGCCCTAAAAGCTTAAGAATGTAATTGTCCCAAAGAGTAATGTCAAGAGAGGTCCGTAAAATGTTTTAAATGCTTTGTTCACGGCGAGAAACTCATTTACTTACTCCCAATTCATTTCTTTTCGCATCATTTTGTCCGTTTGTACATAAAATTCAATTGCTCTGCATTCGTGATTATGTTGTTTTTTTTTTAAATACAAATACAGAAAGATGATTATGTTTAGAATGTTTTTCTTTCGTATTAGTTGCACTTGTGGCTCTGTGGAGATGACCTTTTTGGAGACTTTTTTAAAGTTATTGTTCTACATATATGAGAAACACACAATTAATAAATATTATTGCACTAGTGAAATAAAATGAAAAAGGAAATGAACTTATGTTTTATAAAATAAGTAATGAATAATCCAGTATGTTTGAAAGAAAAAATAAAGACAACCTTTATTCCTTTGAAAATAGTGCACATACATGGACATATATATGCAACGAAGAAGAAAACGAAATAACGAGAAATAACAAAATTGAACATTAAGAATATAACAATATTGTCCTACAGTACTATTTCAAGTCCACGGTCACATCAATATGTAATAAATCCCATCACTTAGAGTACATAACATTAATATTATTAATGTAAAATTGTCTGTATAACTGTACATATATAAATTAATATACATAATTAATTTATCAACCGTCTCGTCATTGTTAACTCTATCGCCTTTAAGATGGACAAAATCGAACCTGACACAGTCGGTCATTCTAGAAAGAATAAGTATTGAGCGAAAAGATAAAGGAAATATGTTATATGTTTTTAAAGTATGTAAATAAAATAATGGTACAAAGTACATATTACAATAGACTGTGTCACAACCTTAAATATAATACCGTTAGAAATATTAATTGTCCACGCCCCAGTTCAACTTCTCCGCCGAGCCGTCACCACCCGGGGTCTACCACAAGCATAACTCATAAATTCCTTAACGCTTCCAGCATAATAATAGAGAGAATTCCTCAACTGGAAGGTCGGGCCGCGTGACCGTGGATAATATAATAAAGGCCTGTAGAACTTTGTTCGTCTGTAAATGTTTTACATGTGATGTTATTATGCGAATCGCCAAGCGCGTAATATAGAATAGAATATAATATAATCTAAATCGGTCAATCTTAAATTAAATCGAAAATTACTATCGATATACAAAATATATATTGTATGAATACAATACTAAGTTTTAAAACTTTACATTAGGAACAAAAAATACATGGAAAATATAGATCAAGGTATTAATGTAGGCATGAGTTTAAAAAATAAATTTCAGTTTCAGACTTAAAAGAAACACCGGAGTTTTACCTTAGAACTTAGGGATTACATGTCCTTGCACATCAGACATTCAATACGTCTGTCGATCAACGGTCTTGACTACTGTCAGGAAACGTGAGTTCCGTGTAAATCTAAGAATGCACTTTGGACCATGGGCCATCACTGTTTTTTTTAATAGTATTCGCACCATATCAATGTGTTACAATATATGTACACATATTGCCTCGTTGACACAGCAATGTATACAGCATGTTGTATAATGTCGCAGCCGTGCGAATCCATAACTGGATGTTCAGTCGCCGTCCAAACTAATATTTCATCCTGTCCTCGACTGTCGCCGCTGTCGTTTTAGTGCATCCGAGATCCCTTTGTTGTATCGTAAACACTAAAATGTCATTCGCCGACTTGGATAGATATTCACTGGCTCGGGCTATACGGTTTTTGTAGCATCAAAATAGATGCATGATTATTAGCAGAACTATGACAGGTAGATGCTTTAGAAAGGTCGATTTATAAATAATATAAAAGACTTGTGATGGTGTTAGATTTTATTGTGTAGGTGTGTATGGTCCGGGGAAGAACCTACTCATGTTTAAATAGAAGTTAATAATTAATTTATTTAGATTAATATATCACAATGTCCGTGTAGTCTACAATGTCTGTGAATCTATTGTTTTGAAATGTCGAGCTCTAAATTTAGGATGCAAGCAATAAAATTTCACAATTAGTATATTTTTATTTTATTAGACTTTATTAAACTGAATACTTAGTTTTTTTTCTCCAGTTATCACCTTATATCACAAATAAGGGATGAAAGAAGCCCATCATCATCAACCTATTTGAGTTCATTGTTGGACATAGGAAGGTCTATGAGGTAAGAGATTAATTATTATGAGAGAAAAGTACTCATGAACTATCAATTTCAATAAAAATTATTACTTACTATTTTCACATCGCATTCGCAAAAATGTCATCTAAATAATATAATTTTGGAACTGTATCATATTGCGCTATTTTCATCGCGATATGTTGTGGGCGGTATTCTTCGCTTGAACGTAGCTGCTCCCACGCCCTTGAGTTTTTTAATAATAGGTCATAAGGAGAAAACGTTATTAACGATGATGGGGTACCGCAGAATTTCACAAAACATTGTGGATTTAGTCAAAACAATGTTCCGTCGCCACTTAAGTGATAGGCTTTTACTTTCGTCACGTTAACAGTTGGTGAATTCATTTCACCTACATACTCGTACATATAATGTACGCATATACCAGTAGGTGCCAGTGTAATCCTCGAAGAGGTAGGCAGAGGAATGCAGAACACTCCCACGTTTCACCGGTTACGTTTACGTCACACTATGTAATAGGTGGTGAGCCTATTGCTATGCATCGGGCACATATCCAGACTCCGAACCATTACCAGAATTCTATTAGAAATATTACTAGATTTTCCAGTAGAAAATTTTCTAATTAGAACATTTTGTAGCGTTCGACCCGGGAATCGAACCTGGGACCTCTCTATCGGCAGACGCACTTGCAACCAACACGACCAACGAGGCGGTTATCTTCTTCATTTTCAATTATATGCGGACTTAATATAGAAACGTAAGGAACTCGATTTCTGATTGGGGCTACCCGACAGCAAATGTTTACTTGTTACTTTATTAAACACTTATTTCACATGCAACACATGGATATCAAAGGATTACTAGACGGTACATTTAGTATTGAAACACGCCTTAGTATTCTGTACATCTGGTATTTCATTCGGTACTGGAATCGTTAAAAAACTCTTGGCACACATTCTACCTTGCCTCTTTCTGCAAAAATAAATGTAAAGCAAAACTGTTAAAATCGCAAATTGGCATACGAAATTGCTTATAAATTGCGACTCGGTGACACATTTAAATATTCCAAGGGAAATATGAACAGCTTGATGGAACGCGCCCTTGAACTATACAGGTCGATCATTTTTATTGGTATTGTCTATGTTTTATATTATCTGTTTTATATTTATATTTATCTATTTTACATTTTATTTTATGTATCTATTTTATATTTTATATATGTATATTTGTCTATATTTTTATATCCTAGTACTAGATTTTCTTCGTTGTAATAAATAAGCAATGTAGCATGCGTTACATATAAAAAAAAAACCCGATCAATAAAAAAAATAATAACAACGAAATGAACAGGCAAAAATATCCGCACCCTGTATCTTTCATTTAATTCAAGGATCCCCTCATTTGGGAGTCGCAGTTGGATAAAAAAGAAAATTTCTCCTAATGAAAACTCTTTACAAGAAGGGAGGATGGGAGGGCTCGATCAATCAAGAGGGTATAACTGGCTGCATGATAATATCAAGGAAGTATAAAAAAATCACAATTTACCAGTAAATTTTTCAGACATTCAGAATGGAGTTGAATATTTGTGAAAAACAAATATCATGATGCTATAACGTGTTCCGGGCAGCAAATTGTCCAATTGACCAATTCATGTTGAGCCTTGTATAATTAAATGATTAGAGGAAACCAATGAATGACATTAATTTGTCGAACATCATTAAATAGCTAAATGAAGTGTGAACATGATTATTGAAATGACTGAAGTTACTGAAGGTATCTTGCGTGAGATGATCTCTATAGTACCTATATGTATGTATGTCATCTATGTATATAATAATATATACGTTTATTTAAAGAATACTTATAAGGTTAGTTAACGTTATTAAGGTTAGTTAACGTAGGTGATACGAGGGAGTGTTCTACACATTTATACCTTCCTCTTCGGGGATTACAAGTGCGATGTTACATTTTTTAACGAAAGAATCAAATTAAAGGTAGATTTTTTACACATTGACCGAATCCAACGAATTAAGGTTGACGTGTAAAACACCATGCCTGTATTCCTCGAAGAGGTAAGCTAAGTACATTCCCAAGTTTCGCCAGTTACGTGTACATTACATCATAGCACAAGGGATGAGTCTATTGCCATGCTCTGGTTACAAATTTAGACTCCGAGCCGTTAATAGAAAGAAGTGTTAACGAGAAATTCTGGTTAGATATCAATTTTGACCGACACGGTATTTGAATCTAGGACCTCTCAATGGCAGTCGCGCTTAAAATCGCTCGACTAACGAAGCAATCAAAGGATTTGATTTGATTTCTGATTAAATAGGCAATTTTATTGACTCCTGTGAGCCGAGCTTACACTTACTTGTTTATATAATAATAAAGTTGATTATGGTATAAAGTTTCTGTAAAGAGTACAGTAATTATATATTCCGAAAATGTTACAAATTGAAATTTGGGTGTTTTCATACAAACACATTAATTAAATGCGTTATGAAAAGACTAAAATTAATTAACCGTGGCATAAGGCAATCTTTTGAATTTGCTACTTTTAATTATAAGGTAAATATAAGGTATTATAAGGTAAATATAAAAACCAGCTTCGTATAAAATCGATTATTTTAAGTACCGAAAAGAATCGGAACACTATTCTAATAATATTTTGGTCGTTTGTAAACATTTATACAATTTATCCTTAACGAGGCATCGGAATAGGCTAACAAATAAATCTATGTATCAAATAACAAAGTTACATTATGGTCCGAATACAATAAAAAAATAGGTCCACGTTTCTTTGACCTACTAAAACTAGTTTAGCGTAAATAAAATTAATTCATTATGTAGCATGAAGTTCTTTGCCAGGTCACGCGCCTACACTCACAAGAGCTCTGTCCAAGTAAGGCACTATTTACATCAAACGTCATGTATATTTAACCTAGCTTCAGCTTCAAACGTATACTAGTACTTTGCGTTAGATGACCCAGAAAATTGGATTTTTTCGCTGACTATTAAGAAAGTTGCCGTAGCGGAAAGCGAGAATTTATTAGACCGTTGAAAAGTTTAATATTTCATCTATTTGTATATTTTTTCCACAATACGCAGGCTCTGACAAAGAAACTCTCACATCATTAGTTTCGTTGGTCGTGCTAGGTATTTTATATTCGAAGACTGCCAAGTTAGATTTACAATACATGGTTACATACGCTTGGACGAGATTATAGTAAGTTCTATAATTTACTATTTTTTATTTCTACTTTATTATACACACTTGACATTTAAGATGCGAAAACTAAAATTGTGAACGTTCAGTCTCTGCAAATATTCCGAACCTCCCAGAAAGCATTAGGAAAAATATGTTATTCAGAACACCACTTTACGGGAAGTTATACCAACGATTAAGAAAAAAAAAAATCTTAATAATATTTTATAGCGATGTTGATGGCAAATACGTTGCTGAAATCAATTCGTAACTCATCGCAAATGGTTTTCTTGATAGAGAATTATTGGGTAGAAGCGAATAACTTGATGTAATAGCGTTATATAAATATCAACTCAGCACATTACATGTCAAAAATATAAGAACCGGAGACGATTATTGGCAGTCAAATCAGAAACATGGGATGAAAATATAACCCCTTTTATACACGACTTAATAAAGTGGAATGAAATGGGGAACGCCACATACGTAAATCAAATGTAGGTAACCGAGGAAGAAAGAGAAAAGGAAAAGCAGCCTTCCAAAGGGAATCTCGTGATCCTTAAAGCTTTTACGACTTGCCTTTGATGTGATTGGTTTTTCTTATGAATAATATAGCAATCAAACTTACTTATACACCTTTGTTTTTACGGTAGAGAATAAATATACACAAAGCACGTTTACGCAGTATGCCACCGTTTATTTCTATCGTAAAGTGATCGCAGCATGAATAGGGCGTAAGCCTCTTTATTTTCGTATGAAAAAAGTTGCTATATATGTTGTTTTATTGTACGACATATAGAAAAAATACGCTTGTACTTGCCGATCCCTCTTATATCCCATGGTTTGTCAATTCAGTTGGTATGCTTTGTCCTTTGAGGTTATTTTCCTTTCCATATGAATGCCTCTAATGTCATATTGAAGCACTTAGATATATGTTACTCGATCTTTGAACAATTACACGACTTGTTTGATAGCAAATGTTTTACGTATTACTTAGTGTACTTAGTGAATATATGTACATATTAATAATGAGAATGGAAGTAAAAATTTGTTTTATAAAACCATGGAAAGATTCTTCTTTAAAACCAATATAATTATTTTATCAGCAAATTTGGCGTTCAATAGAATTGTTTCAGTAAGAGTATTATATAAGGCTAAATTTCACGTTTTCCTAGCCTATACACTAAGTAAAGGATTTGCGTGTATATGGAAAAACTCTGGTGAGCAAAAACAAAGAGAAAATCCCCAGATTCCAGTAGAGCGATAGAACGACACTATCTTGTAGCCGTGAAGTTTCAGTTTCTAGGTCAACGAGTTTTTTCCTGCTTACGTATACTGTTAGATAAGGTTAGAAGCAAATATATCTAGGCAAGTCTAAAGGGGAAGACAGAAAAGACAAGAGAAAACCTTTTGATAGTGTTTAATTTAGTATGGTTTGAGGAAAATACTTCTCACAATAACTGTGACGGATATGAATGTGAAAATCACGTTATGATTGATTAGGTACATGATACAAAAAAGATAATGATTGTTAAAATTATGGAAATGAACAGAAAGATACGAAATCTTAATGCTCCGATGCTCTTTGCGAGCAAAACGAGTAAATGATAAAATGAAGTATATTTTTGCGTTCAACATATTTTATTTCTGCTTTAATATTCTTCTATTTGTTCTATTTAAAGTTGACTTACTGTTGGTCCCTTGGTGGTCTAAAAATGTACATTAAACACATTTCTCATCTATGTTGTATTTTACAATTATATATAGGGATCGAAACCCTTCTTGTAATGAGGAATGAAAAAATTTATAACAGAACACGATGAGTTTAAGGGATTTCATTCATACAACTTGTATTGAGATTTCCTTATATAGAAGTTTCAATTGCAGTCATCTATTACTATCATCTCATCTATAAATACTATTATTATTCAAACCCTGCACCA
The DNA here is from genome assembly GCA_018245875.1 of Mysoria ambigua. NCBI lineage: Eukaryota > Metazoa > Arthropoda > Insecta > Lepidoptera > Hesperiidae > Mysoria > Mysoria ambigua. The sequence goes on from DWEI01004657.1 coordinate 10,363, forward strand.
GAACCTATTATAATTAAAACTCCGAATTTAAATTCGTTCAATTATTATTTAAATTTAACATGGCAAGATTGTAGCAACGAAACGATCAGAATTTCATTGGACATTTTGCCTATGTGAAAGCAAAACTGCGAAAAACATTAAATTAATTTAAGGAAAAACTTAATTTAGGACTTAAAAATTACATTTATATTACAAAATTACATATACATTACATGTAAATTTCTGATTATACACAATTTAAGTTTCACATTAGTTTATATGCAAGTTTCTTAGGAATTCTTGATGAAAACGACGGGGGTTTTGAATAACGACCAATAAAAACACAGTACACGGTCAACACAATTGCTGAACTTTCAAGTCGTTCAAAGACCCACCCACGGGACTGCAACACTGACGACTCCAATAATGACAGAGAGATGACAGCGTTGATATCCAGAGCTCGGAAAAGTTTACATACTTGACTTAAGTTTGATTTTGCTAATCTTCTTGAACAGATATCCGTGTAAATATATGCAACCGCTTACATTTAAGAATATTGAATATAATAAATATATAGGAACACTATTGTTTCTCATGAAAATGAAAAATATCACATTGGATAGCAGACAAATATATAATGTATCATAATGTACATTGTTAAATGATATAAAGATTAATAATGATTTCAACAAGTCTAATGAGTGAAGACAAGCAAATGTTCCCCTCGCGAGTCGCAAACCAAATAATAATTATTTCAAAATTATAAAAGTGGATCAATAGATAAAGATGAGTTTGAATAAAAGCAACGAATGGAATTAAGCCTTGATGATATAAAAATATAAATAAAGGTTTAATGTCACGAGGATTATTGTAAACAACAAAATAAAATAAGCGTATTATGTTATTTTGAGTGATATTTTGACCGTAAAACTTGTAACAGAGTATTTGGAATTTAATGGGAAAAAAAGATATTGAAATTGAATGGAACTGAGGCCGATTATATTGATGTAACTTTATTGAATAAAACGTTATTATTACAAATTATTATAACACTACAAAAATATATAATTTAGATTTTCTAGTAGTGGTTCGGAGTCTGGATATGTGCCCGATGCATGGCAATAGGCTCACCACCTATTA
>DWEI01004658.1:0-11480 GCA_018245875.1 Mysoria ambigua
TAATAGCAAGTGATATTTAAACTTAAAACGCACATTCTTAAAGAGGTGCGCGCCAGAGATTTGAACCCGGTCTCCCGGAGTCAGAGGTCGGTGAAGGTGAGTGAAGGTGAATTCTAAACCACTAGGCTATCACTGCTTTTCTACAATACAACATATCATTTTTGTTAGCAGGCAGTTTCATAGTACATTATGCTTTAGATCAAAAGTGACAACAAGTACCGAGTATCTCAATTTCAAACCACTAGGCTATCACTGCCCAAGAGGTATTGGTTATTGCAACTCAACTACTAAATTTTCTCGCGTACTTTTTCATGAATAAAAATGTTTTTTTTTTTTCATTTTTTATAAACAGATATTACCACAACGTGCAGTGCATTATGTGTCCTTAGTATTATTCCAATGGTATGCGAAATAATTGCTTTTAATAGACAATATTTTTATTCCATGAATACGTACCATGTCTGTCGCCAATGATGTCGCTTTAAATAAGTGGTTTTTTTTTAAATCAGTTAAGTATATTTTCAGTTTATCCATTACAAACAAACAATTTTTTTTCATAAAAACACAAATATTGTTTCTGTATAATATCTAATATATTGATATCGGGAATCAAAAAAATTGTCTTTATTTTTAAATCTATGTACATTGTTATTTAATATATGTACATTGTGTATTAAATGCATACCGAGCCTAAACTTCATATTAAGGTTTTATTAAAAGTCTTAGTACCATTTTTTTTTTTCAATTTCAATATGTTAACAGATGAAGACGTTCAATTGTCTTCGCCACCTAAGAAAAAGAAAAAGCTGGAGTCTGAGAAAAATGCCAATGAGCAAAATGAATTCCCAGACAAACAGGCGAGCAGTGTTGCAGAGTCGGAAGTCACGTATACTTGTAATGGTAATGGTGTACAAATGATTTTTATATTAGTTATTTGAAATGGGTGACAATTAAGGTGCAAGGGCCTCTGCACTAAGCTAATGCGTCCGTGTAGATAGATACTGCGCGTATCATTAAGGAAAAAACAAGACAGTCTGTGGGTGTGTGCGTGTGTATGTGTGTGTACGTGAATGTTTGTGTGCGTGCGTGTGTACGTGTAAGTGTGTGCGCGTGCGTGTGTTTGTGTAAACATACCCGTGTATGTTTGTGTGTGCTTGCGTGTGTACGTGTATGTGTGTGTGCGTGCGTGTGTATGAGTGTGCGCGTGAGTGTGTATGTGTAAGTATGTGCGCGTGCGCGTGTATGTGTGTGTACGTGTATATGTGTGCGCGTGCGAGTGTACGTGTATGTGTATGCGCGTGCGTGTGTACGTGTATGTGTGTGTGCGTGCGTGTGTACGTGTATGTGTGTGCGTGCGTGTGTGCCCTTATTATGTGTGTACCTTGTAATATATCGTGCTTTTATGGAACAAACTGGCAGTAGACTTTTGAACTGGCCATGGGTTCAGCATGTATTGTGTAGCCGCACAAGAGCAGTGAGCGCGCACTCGCCGCTAACGCCCGCGTGCGCAGACAGCGGGCTGGCGCGCGCGGCGCCGCGCTCGCTGCGGCGCTGGCGCCTGCGCGGCGCGGGCGCGCCCTTCGACGTGCTCGTGCACGCGCCGCACCGCCTCAAGCTGCAGGTCAGGCCGCAACGCTATCATATTTTTGATACTGTTATTTAGTTGATGAACATCACATTCATTGTCGCCGAAGGAGTAGATAGGGAGCTGTAGTGCAGTACTAAATATTTCGACTAGAAAATTTAAAATAGAAAAATTCAGAAATACTCGATATCTCATAACGTCTCAAACTTCATGCTTATAGTCCCCGAAGAATTAGGCAGAGGAATGCAGAACACTCCCACTATGGAATAAGCGGTGAGCCTATTGCCTTGGCATAGCTTTATAATTACGCCTTAAGTACTTCGTAAACGTTTGCCGCTGTCGAGTAACAATAAATGGGTTCCTTGTTTGAAAATTTATTACACATAAAATAATTATCTTATATGGTCCACTGGCTCGCCAGGGCGACGAGCTCCTATCAGCGTAGGCGGGTACTTGTGTATGCCGCTTCTATAGCATAAACATTCATATAATTGTTTTTTACTGATGACAGGGTAAATATAGCGAGGTTCTACTGGAGCCGATCGTGGAATATCAGCTGGACCTGGGAGGGAGCGCGCAGTCCGAGGACAAGCTGCGGAGCCTGGCGCTGGCGCTCCTGCTGCGGAGGAGCGCCACCTTGGTCAACGGTGAGACGCCGCGGCGACGGTCTAGCTGTAGTGCTAGACGCACGCGTAGAAATAGACAAAAATAAGTGTTTAGAGATTAAATAACACTAGCTGGATTTGTGAAGAATTCTCCACTCAATTTTATAAGGCGGATGCTGTCCGCCAACTCGTACGCGGTCCGCGGGCCGACGGCGCGCTCGAGCCTTCTTATTCCGAGCGGAGACTCGGTAAAAGGAACAATTGATTCTGAGATTTCTTAAAAATTTTAGTCTTAACACGAGTACGTATGTTAACAATTTGATAACGCGCGCCGCGGCCGCAGTGCGCGTGGACGGCGCGTCGGGCCGCGTGGCCGCGCTGCAGTGCGCCGCGCCGCCCGCCGCGCCGCGCCTGGCCGCCGCGCTGCACGCCGTGCTAGCGCCGCTGCGGGCGCTGCGGCCCGGCCACTACGTGCTGCAGCACGAGGTACGCCCGGCCGCCCGGCGCGCGCGGGCCGAGCGCGCGCCGGCGCCACTGACGCGCCGCCCGCCCGCAGCCGCGCCACGGCGCCAACGCCATGCTGCACGCGGCGCGCGCCGGCGCCGCGGCCCCGCGCCGGCCCGCGCCCGACGAGGCGCGCGGCGTGCGCGCGGCGCCCGACCTGCTGCCCGTGCTGCTGCCTATGCACAAGTCGGTCCTTTCACTTTATATTATTTATCTTAAATTTTTTTTCCACGCTCGAGGTCGGATGGCATACTTATGAACACGGGCGCGAGCCGGCGTTCTCTACTGCAGTAATAATGAAGGGACATGTCGTTCCGGCCCAGATACCGCTCCATCTTGCCGCTGGCGTTCACCTACCTGCCGAGGCAGGTCGCGCGCGAGCCCAAGAAGCCGGTGACGCGGCAGAAGCCTCCGCCGCAAGCGCTGCAGGTAGCCGCGCGCCGCACGCGGCCACGAATGTTGCTATGGCGACATCGGTCGCTCCCACAGATACAGACTGCCCTAGTTAATGAACCTATCACCAGTTACATAAAAGAGTCCATGTCACGTTTCACCACCCTGCTTTAATTTATTTTACAAACCTTATTGTTGATGATCCTATAATATATCCCATTGAGTATTGTCGATGTACTGCGCCTATGGACGTGGGCACGCGGCGCGGCGCGACGGACGCACGCGCGGCGCGACGGCCGCACGCGCGGCGCGGCGGCCGCGCGCCGGGCCCGCGTGCCGTCGCCCAGCGACTGCACATTATCTAGGGCAGTCTGTGGACGCTCTTCGTGAGCCTAATATCGATGAAAGATGGCAATCAATATTTTTTCATTTAAACTGCAAAATTTTCGTTATTTAATACTTACCAAAGAAATAAAACCTTATTAAACTATAATCCCTTAAAATACATTCGTTCCCATAGTATCCTAAGCGATATGTATTGATAGTATTCTTTCGCGATATATTTATGCCGTTATAATTAACTATTGTATTCGCACTTGCCTCAAAACGCTGGTAAAATTTGTCCCAAAATCATGGGCCCCAAATGTCCTTCGGCACGTTTAGCTTTAGTTAAGGTCCCGACTCTAGTACCTCTCGACGGTCATATGATATTTATCAACAGTATTATTATTGTTCATGTTTCAATGGGCGTTTTTAACGGAAGCCAGAGTATAGTTTTACACGGCCTCATCGATTCTAAGATAAGAGAATGATAATGCCAATGAACAAAGTACAACTTACAAACCCACGTTTCCGTCGTCGTTTTCTAACCATAAAATGTTTTTCATAGTGCCAGTTTCATTCGTTCAACTAAATTTATAAAACCATTAAAAAAATCCTGCAAGAGAGTAAAAGGACTTCAACTATAATTACTCTGATATATAATAACTATAAACGTGTATATACCGCATGTATGTTTTATTGATTATAGAAAAAAAAAATCTTAAAAATAATAATTGGGAGGTTTTTTTTTTTAATTTTTAAAAGGTAAAGTTACAAAATTAATATATTTTTAAAAATTTATCCCTTCAACGTGAAATTTCAACTTTCTTTTAATAAAAAATTTTTCAAATGTGTCGGTACGGAAAATTTAATATTTGACTACAGTGTGTTGTGTGCGAACGGCGTCCCGTGGCCGTGACGTCCATGTGTCGCGGCCGCGCGTGCGGCGCGCGGCGTGCGGCCGCGGCCACGCGACCCTACAAATAACGACTCAGTGCTAGCGTACGAGTTAGTGGCCAATCTGTCGTCTGTCCGATATTGTACGGCGAACGTTCAAGTATTACGTAACGCTATTTTTGCACATTTTTCAACATTTGAACCCTCCCTCCCCCTACGTAACGCGGCGTAACATTTTTCTGTACCCTTTAGGTAACACCCAAATGACCAATGTTATCTAAAAGTTACAAATAAGTTGAGTGATGTACCGGTAAGTCCCTAAAATATCTTTGTTTGCGGAAATAATAAATGAACAAGAGATTTGTAAGTCGTAATAAAACGCATCGTAATGATTCACAAGACACCCCAATCCCAAAAACGTCCTTGAAGCTTTCGACAAGCTCCGCGATTGCTACCTTACTACCAGTACCGGGATATAGTGCTTCATGCGCCTTTAAATCCTTTCCTACAAGAGCACAGCGTCGTTCTCGGAAATTTGCCCCCGCCCGTGACCTAACGGATCGCTCGCGGTCGGCGACCGCACCACAGCGCAGGCGGCGGCGCCGGGTCTCGGCGCCCGGTGAGCTCTCGGCACACGGGCACACGCCGAAGTCGGTGCAGCGATGTTGAGACAAGTGTGAAAATGTTTTTTTTGCTGTGTTGTTGCTAGTTGGACTGCGGAGAGGCGCCTGCGGCGGGGCGGAGACAGGTACCGCGGAGCGCGCGCGGCGTAGGCCGGCGCGTAGCGCGCGCCGAACGGTCCGCGCTACGAGCTCAGTAGAGACTAGTGTTGTCGGTTAATGATAAAAAAAGACTTCACCGATCGCCAGTATTATAAATTATTAAATTTTTCTTTTTCAATTTTCTTAATCCTTTGCACTCGAGGCCATATTAGGTAAACATTTTACAAGTATTTAAAAAAAATATAAACGAATAAGTATATGCAAATAATAAAATTTCACAAGTTTATTCATTTATTCGAAGTTTATTCGTTGATTTATTTATTCGAAAACAGCAAACATTGGTAAATATCTGTAATTAGTTTTGCTGTGATATTTAGTTATTTAGTGAACCAATAGTCAAGATGCATCCTAATGGGGCAAATTGAATTCGTCCGAACTCAAGCCGACCTATACTTTCCCCATATTTTAAGGGTCAAATACTTTCTAGTAACTATATGACTGTTGCAAACGAATGCCCCGCTGAGACTAAACTGACCCCAGATGTGGCTTTATTGTCAGCCGAGCTTGGTGCACGAAAGTACTTCATAGTATGTTATCGCACACCATAAATAAAGACACCGAGTCACAGAAGATCGTAGCGGCGAAGCAGCGTCGCTCGATTTGAGGTCTCAAGCGGCTCGGGCGCTGCGGCTCGAGTCCGCCGTTACGCCAGCCGAGCGCGAGCGCGGCGCGGCTCGAGTGCAAAGGATTAAATTCAACAAAGTTCTTTTTCCTTGCACTTCGTCTCGATCGACGCTAATGTGGCCCCGACGACGGCACATGGGATGCTTAATAGATCGACGGCGTCTGGACAAGATCATCGAGAGGTTTAAACCAAATTAACCGAGTAGACCTAAATAACATGTGAATCAAAAATACTGAACCGATTACCGCTCGAGAACTACTGAACCGACCCCTTTTAACGTTGAAGTTTGGTACACTCACAACGTAATAATCATTAAATAATTATTTTTATGTCATTTCTAGATTATTCCTTTCGTGAGTGCACCACCCTTTTTTGATAAAGGGGATATTAATACTAGTAACATTATGGATGATGGACGCACCCTGCGTATGCAGATACCAAAAGCTACTGACCGATTTAAGTAAGCAAATACATAATTGGATACGAGGCAGAGTACATTCTGTACTGGAATGTTGATTGAATATATACTCATTGGTGTCATGCATTTGTTTAGATAACGTATCTGTATAATGTATGATTATGAAAGTAGAAAATAGTTTTGTGTGATCGGGCCCTTATGTTTATTTACTTTTAGCCTAAATACCGTCAGCAGTGACACGGTTAAAATTAATTTTATAGTAGAGCGGGGCGGGATGAAGCTTGTTTATGTGGCATGTTCGTGCACAGCCAGTGACTACGAGTGGGCAGTTGTAGTGGGAGATTCAAGTTGGAGGGGAAATAAAAGCGGGGAGATGGCGATAAGATAAATATTCGACAAATAGTAAAAAAATTGTAACTTTTCAGTTTGAATGATTGTTACCAAAAATATACATATTTTGTATTCATGTGCATAAAATCATATAGACACAAATATTGTTCAATATTGAAAAAGGTAGGTCTTACTCGTTAGAGGACAACTTCGGCTGGTCGGCAGACGGCGAGCGGGCTGGATGTAGCCTTCACGCACCTTTCTCTGTTCTGATAATTCAATAATTTTCTTGTATAATGATTAATGTTAGTTTTGTATTGTCAGTGGCACGACTAGGTCAACTTGTACTCCCGAAGGCATTAAGTAGTTCACGTTTTTCAACATGGCAAGGTGCTAAGCATTACATTAGTTCATACTGACCGACGACATGCGGCAGGTCGTCGCCGCGCCGGCCGCCGCTCGGTGGCGGGCGGCCGCGGTGGTGGACGACTGTGTTTGTTTCAGTGGCCGAAAAAGAGGGGAAGGAGGAAGAAGAAAAGAACTTAAAAAACACGAAAATGCTTATGCTAGCGTTAACTCGCAGCTCGGCGGCCGCGCCCCGCCCGCGCGCTACGCATTCAGCAGGACTGCTTTTGTTCGTACACCGTGTCGTTTGCTCTCACATGAAATCTGTTTTGCATTTTTAAGATTATATCGAAATATGTATTGTTTGAGATCATAATAATTTAATAAACATATTATATTATTATTCCGCGCTTTTATTTTTAGACTAAAAAATAATCATATGAAAGTTTTTATAAACTCGAAGTTCCCCTAAGAACGTCAGAAGTAGAAATGGAATCGTAGATTTCTTTGATAAATAAAGTATAGTTTCCGTAATTTGAAGTATTTATGTTGTAACTTCAGCGACTCTAGCGAGCTACAATTGTTTTTTCTCTCATCTGTTTAATAAATCTCTTCTCACCAATGCATTCATCATTTTTATTTACTAAATATATGGATAATTCTAGAAGCCAACAAATAATCTGAAAATATATTTTTTTAGGTTCAAAATAAAGGATATCCAAACATTTCCGAAATAAAAGACCCGCTACGAAATGCTACGAAAATATACTTTATTCGGGCTATAGGAGTAGTTTTACTTAATGTAAATAAATTAATTTACATGGAATACAAAGGGTTTTTATCACTTTTACTGAAGCACGAGCGACCCGCGCCGCGGCGGCCTACGCGGCCTCGTCGAAGTAGCCGTTCAGCTGCGTCTCGATCTGTAAGGTGCAGGCAAAACATGAGCACCTGAGGCAAGGGTTTACTCCTTTATAGAGTGGACTAGACACGCGACACAGGCTCCGACATCTTTAGATCGTGTCATACAATCGGAAAATTAAGCAACTGCACATAGAGTACCATGAACAAATACCCAATATTTATTGCCTCGTAGGTCGTGTTGGTTGCAGCTGCGACTGCCGGTCGGGCGGTCCCAGGTCGAGCACTATAAAATTTCCTAATTTAGATTTTCTAGCAGTGGTTCGGAGTCTGGATATGTGCCCGATGCATGGCAACAGGCTCACCATCTATTACATAGTGGGACGTAAACGTAACCAGTGAATCTTGGGAATGTTCTGCATTCCTCTGCCTCCCCTTCGGGGATTGCAGGCGTAAAGTAACGTACGTAATAGGCAATATTTATAATGGAGTGCGCGACAACGGCAAGGAGCACGTACCTGCAGCGGCGAGTACTTGACGTACTTGTCGGGGTGCTTGGTGAAGGGCAGCGGCGCGTGCGCGGCGTGGAAGGCGGCGTAGGCGGGCAGCAGCGCCGCCTTGTTGGCGCGCTTGAGCGCCTCGCGCAGCTCGGCGTCCGGCACGCTGTAGCCGCGCTGGCGCCGCGCCGCCTCCTCCCACTCGCGGTTGAACGCCTGCGCGCCGGCACTCGTCACCCCGTCGCCCCGTCACGCAGTCACCCCGTCACCCCGTCACCCCGTCACCCCGTCGCCCCGTCACGCAGTCATCCCGTCACCCCGTCACCCCGTCACGCCGTCACCCCGTCACGCCGTCGAACTCGATCCGACCACTCGTGCGCGCATTGCGCTTACTCACGGTATTAGATTTTAAACAACATTGAGTTGTTTAATCATCGACAGTTTTAAAATTAAAGTTGCAATTGTGACTAAACCTTATATTTATTCTAATATGTCTCAATAAGCACGTTCCGCTCTTAACGAGCTTGTTATCCCCCCTCTACCCCGCCATTCCGCAAACTTAAAACGCCCTCTCGTAGTTTACACATTAAGTTAAAAGCCTATCTTACAGATATTAATTATAAATTTTACGGAAAAAAAACACGTAAACAAAGAATCAAAATCATATACAAGTATGTACATATGTATCATTGTATCTGTACGCGCTAAGTTGACTTTATGAAATACATTTTCCACCAGCGGGCCTACTGGAAGATATTCCAATGTGGAATAAGTAAGGCCCCTCTGCACAACTAATCATATCAATGTTGTATTTTAAATTTTCTGTGTGTGCATAAATAAATAAAAAGAAAGAAAAACAAATACACCGTACGTAGACGGTAGTGTACACCGTAGTGTACGCCGCCGGTACAATGCATACGCATTGTACCGGCGGCGCGGCCCCGAGCGTGCGCGCCGCGCGGGCGCTCGCCGGGGCGCCGCGCGGCGCGCCGCCTGCCGCGGCCGCGTGCGCCGCGCGGCGAGCGCGGCTGCACGGCGACTCACCGAAAACTTGTCTTTGAGTATCTGCCGGTCCCGGTCGCGCAGCTTCGCCGGCAGCGGCTCCTCCAGCGCGGTGTGCGACAGCAGCTTGTTCCAACTGCAGCAACAAAACAAGCGTACAAATTTGTAAGCAGTTGCAAGAAAATATTCGCAGGCGCGCCTGGGAGCGGAGCGAGGCCTACCTCTGCAGGTAGCCGGTCTTGTACTCCTGGATGAGGTCGCGGTAGCCCGCCGCGGCGCCCGGCTCGGCCGGCGCCAGCACGTCCAGCAGCCCGCTGCGCTGCAGCCCCTGCGCCGCGCAGAAAGCTCGCGAGCCCAACTCAACATACTCTTCCCCGTCTACTAATTTCTCTAAACGCGTGAATGAACCGACAGGGCTGGAACTCGACGACGCCGGTGCCTAGCCCCAGCTGGCCGCGGCGCCAGGCGCGCGCCGCCGCCGAGGGCTCCAGCCCCCCACGTGGAGCTCCGGCTGACGCAACCGACCGGTCGCGTACAGACATGTGTCTATTATACTCGTCTGCTCATCCCTTCAGAAATTACCGGCTGGGTGTTTTTACACCATTGGTTCAGCGTGCACTGTACCTGCAGTAAATACTGCGTATTGTTGAGCAGGAATATGGCCTTGAGCGCGGGGTCGGCGTACTGCTCGCTCTTGCTCCGCAGCGCCAGGTTCAGCTGCGCCAGCAGCTTGCCTGCGGGATCCAACCGACCGGTCAGTTCTCCAGCAGGCCAGCGACAGAAACGTGCTCGCTTTATTAAATTTGATCTACTTATCGCTTCTCGAGTAAGTTGGCGTTTATTATAGAAAAATTACAATGTCGTCCAATCGTCGCGCACCGCGCTCGGCGGAGTGTTGTCAGGGAGAGGGCCGATTCTAAACATGTGTCAGGAATAACGACATACAAAGTATAATATAGTACTGGTGGGCGCCCACTGGTCGAAATTTGACCATAATTGTCTTAAACATTTTTTAAGTTTCAGTGCTAATACATACACCAATAATAATACATACATACAACGAAACCTAATGAGGACTATAAAGGATAATATTTTTTGAATTGAATAGATTAAATAACTTACAAAAAAAATATGGACCACCGATATTTACGTTTGAATAACAAATTGTCGTTCGTAAAAAGCGACCAAAAGGTGGACGCCTCACATATTAATATATAGATAAGAAGAGTGCGGGAATGGCAGGGGACTGACGCAGGTAGAGCGCGAGCGGCAGCGCGGTGGGGCGCGCGTCGGGCGCCAGCGCGGCGGCCAGCGCGGCGGCGTGCGGCGCCAGCGCGCACGCGTGCGCCAGCGCCGCGGCCGCCAGCTGGTGCACGGTGCCGTCCACGGCGCCGGGCGCGCCGTCGCCGCGCACGCCGTCCACCCACTCGTCCAGCGAGCGCACGCACTGCGCCCGCGCCGCGCCGCGTTACCTCGGCCGCGGGGCGCGACGCGCGTGCGCGGTGCGGGTTCAACGATTGCATTTCATTTAATAACGGAATCGTTGTAACCGTACAGACGTGTATTATTATACCCATTTATATTTCACTCGTAGCTTAAATTTTGCAGAAGGGATAAAACTTTATTTCCATTTTATTTGATTACACTATTGAAGTGGCTCGTGTCCAGCAGAGGGGAGTAGGCTGATGATGATGTCGAAGTAACGGAACGAGGAGTGTCTGAGCGGTACGGGGCGGCACGCACGTGGTGCTGGCAGGAGGCCACGATGGCGGCGTAGGGCGCGGGCGAGGCGGGGTGCAGCGCGCGCGCCAGCTCGGGCTGCAGGCGCTGCAGGCGCGCCAGCAGCGCCCAGCACGCGGCGGCGCCGGCCGAGCACTTGGCGGCGGCGCGGCGGCTGCGGCCGCACGCGCGCTCCACGTCGCCCGCTGCGGGGGCGCGCGGCTGTAGCCGACCGCTCGCAGGTGTGTTCGCGCGGCGACAGCTTTCCGAATGCTTAATGTGTTTTTTTATAATAAACATAACCCGTTTTGAATGTATCCAAGTAAACGCCTCGCGTACAAAGAATTACTAGAATGAGTCGACCTACAAGATATATCCCCTGATGTTAAGGAATTCCAAAGGCAGCAACGTCTGTAACCGTGTATTAGGACGCATTGCAGTGCAAACGTAACATGTTTAAAGTATTACGTAACACAATTAAGCACCTCGGAGAGCCACTAATACAAATGATAACTGTACGGTTACGTACAAAATAGTGCATCAGCTTTTTTGCTTAATGTCGCATCGCATTAGTCATTTAAGTCAGTTCACCGCGA
>DWEI01004659.1:0-11477 GCA_018245875.1 Mysoria ambigua
GTCGGATTTTCCTATACCACATATTAAAATCCCAAAAATAAGTTAAGAAAATAATAAAATAGTGGAGAAGAAGTCTGCCTGTTCTTTATCTAAAGTTTTATTAAAAATATTTTTTACGAATAATTAACTTCACATTTGTAAATGACATTTTTAATTACATGGTATCCGAAATCCAGTAAATCAAACGTCGAGACACTTTTGGATAGCTATTGTATTTTTTTTGTTTCGCGATTTCAACTAACACTGCGAGGCAGGACACATACCTATAGAAGCTTAAATAATGTGTGAATATAAACTGAACCAAACGATTTCATTGGCCTATTTTACAGCATAAAAGAGAATTAAACCAAATGAAATTGTTTCAGTTCTCGCCGAACAATGCTGTTTAGCGTGGAAAACTTTTGCCTCTTACTCCACCGAATTAAGTGATAGAAAGGATTTAACCTAAATGAACATAGGTTGTACATTAAAACTGTTCGGTTTTTCACCCCCTAAAGGTTTAAATGCAGCTTGTATTGTATTATTGTAATGTTTAATTAAGTTTCTGCCTTTATACAATACCAAGACTAATTAAAAGATTATTGAAATTATCAAACACCTTTGTCGTAAATACATGATTGATAAACTTAAACTGAAATAGACACGCCAATCTTTAAATATAAAGCTTTACTTTTAAATTTAAATTCATCAAAATCTCACGATACGTTTAAGCTAATGGGAGACTGAATTAACTCAAAATAACAAAAAAATACTGTTATGTTGTGTGCTTGTATGCCCAATAGTTGACTGAAATTTTTACTCAACAGTGCTGAGGCGGGCATTCAGCATGTTCGACTCGAGCAAGCAAGGCCGCATAGAGAAGGAGAAAGTGCGAACAATCCTGAACACCATGGTCCACAGCTACGATGACAACGAATTGGACCAGATGCTGGACAACGAAGATGTTGATGGTAAGTCTAAATAAACGTCTCAAGAGCTTGAAACTGAAGTAAGACTTCACAATGATGTGGGAAAATAATGAGATAATAAAGAAACATTGAATTGAATATAAAATATAAATCATGTCTGTGATATTATAATTCAATATCTTAAAAATGAAATGTTAATGGTAGCTACAAACTACATTTAAACGTATCGAAAAATTACACTGAGACACTTGAGGTAAAGTGAAAAGAACGGTACGATTTCAATCCGTGAATATTGATAAAGCATTTAAGCACTTTTATTTAGAACAGTTTTTACAATTTGTAATACTAAGAGTCATAAAGAAGGAAACTACCGGGGAACTATATAAGGGCGACGTTAAAAGAAAAAGTGTTTTTTCTGCATAGTCTTACAAAAAGCTATAATTAAGACAAAAGCATACTAGTTTAAATCGCAAGGATAGAAATAGTGCAGATAAATCTTACTATTTGAAGTAATTGAGTAAGCTTAAAATAAATTGGAAAAGTGTTCACGAAAACGATGTGGCCAATGTTATCCATGTCATTCTAAGTTTGTTAAATAACGACACACCTGGAACAGCGATATCTGGCAATTGTGAAAATATAAAATCACAGAATTACTGGCAGGCACTTCGAGATCACGAGGGCCGTTAAGACAGCAACGTAGGAACGAACCTGACGAAAATAAACCAGCCTCGACACGCCAGTAAAGCAACGTTTTTACGGCCGTGGCATTACGAGTTATCGACGCTTCTGTAAATAAGGTGGGACACTTGATTTGTACTGAAAACGGCTGTTTGATGTTTGACGAGCAGCGAAATTTTATCATTCGTACACAACATTTGAACTGGGCACTTACCTCTCGTAAATAGTCATTGTGTTCTTAATCGATTTGAAATACAATAAAGTTGGTAAAATTATACGTTCTTAATGAGACCATGACAAAATTAGTAAAGTTCAGTTCGTAAACTGTTTTTCAAAAGTGCTCAATTGCCGTTATTTATTCCTTACTTCAGTCCTTCAATGTATTTTATAACTCGTATGTTCAGTGGTTTAGTAGGTGCCAGTGGCATTTCAAACATCAATTGTTTTCAGGTAATATTTGAATATTAATATAATAGAAAGATAAATCTATGCGCATGTATAGGCGTGCGCATAAACTTAAATGTTGCAACATTTCATACCGTTAAAACAGAAACAAGGTATGAAGATCGCACGTGTCTTTTAGTTACACGCCTACATCCCACTGACAGAATTTATTTCCAAGAATTCCCATTCTGAAATGCATTTTCGACACTCGATGTGCTGCATAAAATTTGGAATTCTCGGTCAAAACCATCTCAGCTTTATTTATAATATTAAGATTTACATTGGAAGCATGCAAATCCGTAGTAAGACACAGTAGGAACGTTACTAGAATCTATGTACCTAGAAAATTTGGAACAACTCACACATGTATAACTACTTTCGTGCGGGCGCACAAGTACAAGAACATGTTTTCCTAATTCTTATTATAAATTGAACATAAAATGAAAATGATATATGTATTTCAAGTTAACAAACATTTTTTTAAAGTGAAAATGGGTATCCATTAAGGACTTTAAAAAATCCGAAATTATATAATTAACATTGTATTAAATGGTTCTTCTACAATGCTGATGACTAATAATTTATGACTAGTCATATGGTCTATTTAAAGATTTTATGGTATTAGAAATACCCCATAGGTGAGAGAATTTTATTGGTCCAGGATAAGCATTCTGAATAAATATCACTAAGTAAATATTTATATAATTGTGGATAGACTATAACAAAATGTCTTCTAAGGACGACCCATCCAAGGGCTGAACGTATTAATTGTTACTGAATCGGACATATCGTTTGTAAAACATAGACCATTCCAAGCCAGGGTCGTTTCAACGTCAGCTTTAATAAAGTGTGCACAGCAATACCCGGCCCAAAATGTCCCACTTATTTATGTAAACATCTAAAATTTATCACGTCAACCTGCCGCTCAGGCACGCGTGTCTTTAGTTAATTGAAAGATGCCCATGTCTCCGCTGAATTAGCGTGAATTTTAATTTACATCGTCTTGTGAATTACGTTATTTTTACCTTAGCAGGCGCAAAGCCCCTCAGAAAAAGTTTACTAGTCATTATTGAATATCCGAGTTAAACAAAAATGTACGTGTTTAGTTAGAAAAAGAGGAAATTTTGTTCTTATTATTGATACAAATGACGATTTTCCAAGTCAGAAAAGCCTATGTTTATTTATTTAAAATATACATACAAAGATTTCCCAAAAAGGAAATGAGAGGTGTAATACTAGTAAAAATTAAGGTAAAACAAAACGTTGTCTAAGAAGGTAAAAGCACTGCGCGTTCACTAAATCTTCATTGCACCCTATCACTAAAATAATGAGCACTAATATGAAAGACATATAAATTTATATAAAAACGATGGGTACAGTTTTCATGATTCCATTCTGAGAGAAGACCTGTAGTTATTAGTGGAACGATAAGAAAGTTGGAAAAAACTCGTATTTACAAAATATCGACCAAGATTTAAAATTTGCCATTTCATAAATCAATTGCCTAATCAACGAACGAATTTAAATACTCGAAGAAATTGTTATTGCACAGAAATAATCATCCTCGCATTTAAAAAAAATATTTTTGCTGATTTTTAACATAACATCACGCCTCACATAATCCCAGAGGGGGTAGGCAGATACGTGAGTTCATTCCCACGTTTCACCAGTCACGTTTAAGTCTCAATGACCAGTCACGTTTAAGTCCCAATGTGGAAGAGGTGATGAGCCTATCGCTATACATCAGACACATATTCAGACTGAGAACGACGACTAGAAAATCTAAGTTAGAAAAATCGAATGGTGCCTGACTCGGGATTTTGACCCAATTTCTCTCCACTGGCAGTCGCGCTTGCAACTGACACGACAAACGAGAAAACTGACTCGATTGTCGTTTTGATGATTTTTACTTAATTAACTACCTACAATAAATAACAAAAACCATTCGGAAGAAAAATTCTCCAGAAAGTTAGCTCACTTACATTGTAATGAAGGCAGAGGGCGCGGCAGTGATCAACGTTATATCACAACGAATAGCGATCTGCCAACAGCTATTAGGAATGTAATTATGGCGCCAGATGTTAAAGCGATATAATGTCGATAGTTGATGTTCGAGAACATACATTTATTAAAGATTAAGAAAATGACGGGGATGAAAATGTTCATTCGATAAAATGTTCATCCGATAAAATATTCGTTTCAATATAAAATGATGGTGGAGATTTGGTAGTATTAATTAAGGTTTTTGCCTTATGCAATCTTTCATTTATGCTACTCATTGCACACTAATAAAATCGACGAACAGACATACAGATCATGATATGATTGTATTATTTCGTTAAATTATTATTATAATAACGTACAATTACTAAAAAACTGCTAGAATGTCAAAGAACATTTCGCATCAAGTAAAATGCAACTCCATTTAATAACATTCCTTTCTTTTTCAAAAATGTTCGTCCTTACTTTGAAATTCGTTGCGTTTCCGCCACTTAAAAATTCTTAGCCAGTAGGCTTTCATCAAAAAAGCGTTCTGGGTTTTGCTCGAGCGAATGCTTTTGTAAGAATCCCTAACTTAATGGGTAGAAAACAAGCATTTTATTTCTATGTAGGAAAATCGTGTTTTCATTAAATATTTTTTTCTGGTTAAGTTATATGTTTATTTTAATATTACATCTTTTTAAATGTTTAAACTAAACAAATAATAATAATGATGGGTAACGTAATGAAGGAAAAACAATATAAATACGCCATACATAAACGTGTTTGTTGTTTTTGTTAACGAAGCAAAGACAACCTTAGTTCTCTGTAAACATAACTACATATGCGCAGACGGAGCAAGTTTCCCTTGGAGACTTAAAATCGCTAAAATTCCGAAGTCGCTTAGGAACACAAATCGTTGGTCTTCTATTTGCCGTTGGAGATTTTGGGTTGGTTTAAATTGTTTCGTTTTCTTTGCCAATTCAGTGGATCTCCGAGGATTAGGCTTAGACATTGGCTTCATTGCATGCGAGAAACGAGTAATTGTATAACATAATTAATCCATGACAGATCGGCTCATATACGACTACCATATTTCATCATTGGATAGTAAATCGTGAAGATTTCATTTTCTACTGATATTGAAACAGTACGAAAACTTGCCCATGAGTAGTAAGTTTTTCAAGATATCAACAAAGTTGAGGACGGTAATGATAATAATTTTTTGTGTTAGTATCAGGAACAATTTTCTCGTATCGATCCAAAATAATCGTAATTTAATAACATTTCATTAATCGCTTACCCCTCTCCACCGACGGTGAGATTATAACATGAATTAAATGCTGATTCAATTAGAATGGACAATTTTCACACAGGAACAGTCCTCGTGGAAATCCATTTCGATGCTATTAAAAATGTTGTACCCAATTTTATTTCATAACAGCTCACTGGAATATATTTCGCTGAAACCGTTTTGTATTTAACGCTGACTTTCTACTTGCGGATAAAAATGTAATCGGGTGCTCGGGAAATAAGCATAATATTATAATATTTTTGTATTTATATCGTATTAATTTGTGCTGAGTACGAGTTGTTTTTCTTTTTTAATGTGTATATATACATTCACATTAATTTGAGCAACACCGGGTATGGTTGCGTCTTGGTGATGATCTTTGCAGTGAAAATTACTAAACAGATTTCGGTGAGCACGATGGTCTGTATGGATGGTCTCATTGGAAGCCTTAACGATGGTTTAAAAAATGTTACATTAGGAAATAATAGCACATTCGCAATTGCACGTATTACGTACGTTATCAAAGGACATTTTCTCTATCGTCGAATACATTGTCATAGAAAATAATACGAACATAATGTACGGCAGGCATATACTTGATAAGAATGGAAAAAGGGTCACTAAAACGCTGAAGGTATATTGAACAATAAGTTAAATAATAGTTCTATTCTCCGGACAGTCCTGCATGGCCTACATATTGTTGGGACTGAGTTGGGATGGGAGCAACTTTAACTGGGTCACTTTTCTGGATCAGGAGGATTGGAAAAGTTTGGAAGTAGTGAAGTTCGGATATTATATTTCGTCATTTTTGAATTTTCTCATCCTTACATTATATTGCTATCTTCCTATGTTTGTTAGTTGCTTGTTTTAAGTTAATAATGGTTGCAGTTTTTATAGTTATACGATAAGTATAGCATTTGCTATACTTAGAGCGTTATTTATGAAATTTACTTTATATCTGATCTAAATTTCCTTAGACTGCCTCGTTGGTCGTGTTGGTTGCAGATGCGACTGCCGATCGAGAGGTCCCAGGTTCGATTCTCGGGCCGAACACTACAATTTTTTTAAATTTAGATTTACGAATAATGTATATGTATGTATGTATAATCTATCAATATTTATAAACGATCAATATTTATAATCGGTCAATATGTACGTATAATCGATCAATATGTATAACGCACTAATCTCTATGTTTCTCCCCGACGACATCCTGTTTCAACAGGCCGAGAGAAATATATATACGCCTTGTTTTTTTCGCGCAGAATATTAAAACGAGCCATACATAACCTGTATTCCAAGTCACGAATACGTCATACATCATACTAAAATATTATACCCCAGTCAGCTTATACGGCCTTCTATGAATACATCGAAGTGCAAAAAATTCTTATGTGGGTAATGTAAACAGCATTTAACATTAAGGCTCTTAATTCGAAGTTCAAATTTTATTCATTGTTTCAAATGTACAACTGCTGTGTAGGAGGGTGCATAGTAATATGTTTAGCTTATGTTACCCATCGTATTACAATATAAGTTCACAATTTGTTTGATATTTTACAACCTTATAATATATTAATATATCCTCCCGTAATATGCATAATGTACATGGATGTACATACATGTGTGTATGTTATGTACATAATACGCAAGGTACGTTAATTATATGTACATATTATTATTTTCTAAAGAAGATTGCTCGTGTTAAAAATATTGTAACTTATAGACATTTCAAACAAAACGATTATTTAAATGATTCATACGTGGGAATATACTGTGAGGTCTGATGATCTTTTCTGCACTCCTTGTTTTAATCTTGTTAACTCTGTACTATGAGACCGTGAATCCATTAACACATTATTAAATTTTCATGAATAAATAAATAAATTGTTATAGGCTTTGTTTTAGAAATAGAATAGACAGTTTTTGGTATGAAATATGCAATTCTGTATGGAGATACCTCAGAAAAGTGACTAGAATTGAAAAAGTGTAAAAAATCTCCAGACTCGTGAAACATATCAAATCCACCGTGAACTACAGAAAAAAATCCAATATCAAAGCATATCAAAACTGCCGTGATACATATTTGCCTTATCAATAAACAAAATACAGTGTGTCAAACAAAGCAGTCTCCAGCGCGACCGACGGCGTGTTTACCGCGAAGTCGCGCAATACTCTATCGTGTCCAATACGGTCGAACGGAACGTAAATCAATTTGAACACGGCGAAACGAAGTGCGATAACAATTGATATAAATCAAGGCGGCATGATAAACGTACCTATTCGGCTGTAAACCGTCCTCTGATTGCGTCGCGTTCGACGGGAGAACTTGGCGGTTGTTTTTTGCGCGTGCCACAGTTGCTGGACTCGCCGGATGTTCTTTCGGGATTTTGATTTATGTAATTGAAACGTTTTTGTCTTATTGTAATGTTTTTATCTTATTGTAATGTTTTTTATCTTATTGTAACGTTTTTATCTTATTGTAAAGTTTTTACATTATTGTAACGTTTTTATATGTAGTACTGTAACATTTTTACCTTATGTAACGTTTTTATCTTACTGTAATGTTTTTTTATCATCAATTGACGTTTCATAAACATCATATGTTTTGAAAAGTATTGTGGAGAATGTTAAAATGTACAGATTTGCTCATGTTGTTTTCTTTCGCAATTAGTTTAAAATGTACCTGTTTCTTCATGATATGAGACATGTGAACATAACAATGTATAATAGAACTAATAATTGTTTCTTATATGTTAATTATTGTTATTTTCACTTACTACCATCATTTTTATCATTATTTTCTTTAAATTCGTTTAGTTATTTATTTCTTGTTGATGTCTACAATTAAAAGCTTTGTTTGTTGTTTATTATATGTTACGCTAAGCGGCTGAAAAATTTGGTTGATGTTTATTATACGTCACGGCGTTCAAGAAATAAAGAATTATGTTTAAAATGCAAGTAACTTTTTAATGTAAAAATCGTATTTTCCATGTTCCAATTCCAATGTTGGAAGTGAAAAGTTGAAATCGGTACCAACAATCTATCGCTACTGTAACGCTTAGAGAAAATTTACACGACTGTATCTTCAGACGGTTCGTAAAATATTCGCGTGCAGTCATTCATCATCTTCCATTCATTTATCATGCCATTGTTCCACGAAATTTTGTTTATTTTATTAATTCAATAACTGGACATTACGTTATACAATAAACGTAAATAACTGTTTGTCTAGATGTCTAATGGTAGTTATGTGTAATCTTCACTGATAACCGCCTGTAGCCTCTTCAAATCAAAACAATCTCAATATTTACATTGGATTTGTATTTTTACGGTCAATATTAAATAATATACACTCGTTATCTTCAAAATTTGCGTGATCAGTGCAACGGTGACTTTATAACTATAACTTACTGAAGTTCCAGGCTTCTTTAAATTATCAAAATGAACGCGTACTTAGCTTTAGGATAGGCGAAACAACGTAGGCAACTCCACCGTTTTTAAAACATATGTTTAAACGCCACAGGAGACGTTATCAGTAAACACAGAGTCAAATAAAGGAGTGAAACACAAGCGTAAATACAAAGGAATTTTGTAGTTCATAATAAGTAAGGAGAACTGAAGTCATCATTCATTTGCTAATAGTGGAAACTTTAATTTGAAAGTAAGTATCCGACGTTGGTTTTACTTGCCAAAGTTTAACCGGGTCTTCAGTTAGTTAATTTACATACAAGTTGGGGCGAACTTTGCGATTGCACTTGGGTGCACTTTGTCGACTAGCTTGGATGCCTTTTTAAAATAGCTTTAGGAAAACTATGTAATCAAGCTCGTCGCACTTTAGTTAAAAAAGTTCTTCAAGCGGATGAAAAAAGAGTTCATAAGGAATTCGAATAAAATGATAGAAATCACAGAGTTGTGTAATGAAAAATACATAAAAATGCCTTTGAATATGAAAGAAAATAAATTTAATTTAGAATCATCCAACAATCCAGATCCTTCAAACTAACAAGATGTAACTATGTATGATAAGTTTACCACTAACCTGTATTTAAGTGATCATTGTAGTTGTCATATGTAAGGCCAAGCGGTTAAATAAATCGAATGCACATGGTGTTCGAAGCCTAATGGAATAGAAATTGAAATTTTGAAAAGATAGCTGGAAACCGGCTGCTGCTATAACCTCAACACGTTTCAGTGTTGCTATTTGGAACATTTGAACAACCACCAGCTTGGTATTTCCAATTTCCCTCCAAACGTAGCATATACGTAACTTCGCGGCTGTGACGCCGACGAGATATCGGGGGAATTTCATATTTTATCTTAGATTTTGTTATCGAAATTTCCAGCAGTGGTACGAAGTTAGGATTTGTACCATGTGCAACGCAACGGGTATGCAAATTTTTGTACGTTTGAACGGTGCTCCACCCCGAAACTGGTAGTACACAAAATCTGATTACAAAATGGCCAGTACGGTAAAACGGTTGACGATTATGAAAACAATGGAAAGGCTTATAATATAATATAAAGGTGGAGGATATAATATGATATAAACGACTTGCGACGTCTAGCAACGATAGGTGCTTCTTATTCTTAGACTAGATATCGCTTTACGTAA
The DNA here is from genome assembly GCA_018245875.1 of Mysoria ambigua. Lineage (NCBI taxonomy): Eukaryota > Metazoa > Arthropoda > Insecta > Lepidoptera > Hesperiidae > Mysoria > Mysoria ambigua. Next base: position 9,923 of record DWEI01004659.1, read on the forward strand.
AGCTTCTTACATTCTTTTATATATCAGAAGTATCACTTCTTCAGACATTACACAGAAAAGCTTCTGGGCATTTAAAAATCACTTTCAGCTAACGGTTTGCCTTATGACGTATATTTACATTTTTATGAAGGACAATGCAGGAAACCGGAGAAGTAGGTACGCTCACCCTTTTTATTAGTTACGTTTACGTCCCACTATGGAATATGTGGTGGGCCTATTGTCATGTATCAGGCACATATACAAACCCAGAAATTGAACCGGGAACCTTCCGATCGGCAGTCGTGCGTGCAACCAACACGACCAAATAGGCAGTGGTAATATTATAATTATTTTTTTAACACTAGTGGATCTTATTTTATATTTAAGCTTCGATAATATAACATTCCCAAATGAAACTCCTATATATTGCTACAACGAGCAAGGACAGGGAACTGCCGCGGGCTCCGTTACATCCCTTAGCATTTATCTACCCCGTTAGCGAGGCCGGCTCGCCGCCTCAATATACGCCTGTTAGCCACGCGAGTCGCTCGTTCCGATTTATGAAACTATGTGTCGCGGATGCTTTGTGCCATAAATTCGCAACCGGATATTGCTATCGATACTTTTTCATGAATGTGGGAAAGGCAGATTTGTATGGTATCTGGATTTCGCACTCGGTGCACTATGGCTATCTTCAACTAAGAGACCTGACGAAGTTGTATGATATTAACTTTTACATACAAATTCAGCACCCTATATCACCATATAGCTCGTCCTTTCCTAATCTGGGAAAGAATATATATATCTACGTACTTCGTAAGGTACCTGGCGTGTAGATATGTATGTATGTAAAATATATGCTATATCCAGCGCATACAATGCTTTTACCCTACTATTTTAGATATGAAACGTGGCTGTTAGAAGTTTGCATTACATCATCATAACAATACCCTTTGTTTACATTCACAAACTCCTGTTCCACATCAGAGCGTTATCTGAATAAGAGCAGACACGGTTCCGAGAATTCCTCTATTTACATAGGATCTTGAATTAACTTCAGCAGACGGGAGTTTTCTTGATTGCCACCGCTGCGATAAGTGTTTTCGTTAGAACGTTGCTATACTTAAAAATACTAAAGAAATGTTACCTGGTCTTAAGTTCAATTTCAATTAAAACTCAGCTCGTTTGTCGTGCTGGTTGCAGGTGTGACTGCCGATCGTTTAGTCCCGGGTTAGATTCCCGGGTCGAACCCCACTTAATTTTCTCATTTAGATTTTCTAATAGTGGTTCGGAGTCTAAATATATGCCCGATGCATGGCAATAGGCTCACCACCTATTCCATATTGGTACGTCAACGTAGCTGGTGAATCGTGGAAATGCTCTGCATTACTCTGCCTTCAGGGATTACAGGCGTGAAGTAACGTCTCAATAAAAAACAAACAGAAATTGTCTGAAGTAGCTTGAACCAGACTCCAGAACAACGGCTAAAAGAGAAATTTTACAAATCAATCATCGAATTAACTAAAAAACAGTTGAGGAAATTCAGCAAAGAATTGAATAAAAACTATTTCCGTCC
>DWEI01004660.1:0-11476 GCA_018245875.1 Mysoria ambigua
CCAATTAGTACCGCATCATCTGCGTACAGTAAGCAGTTCACCACTAAGTCACCCATACGTACTCCCACAGCCATATCTCCTAGTCTCTGGAGACATTTGTCCAGATATATGATAAACAGTCTGGCTGACAACACGCAGCCCTGTCTGACACCAATGCTGATATCAAACCAGGGCGACATGCTGCCTTCCACCCGCACGCATGCTTTGCAGTTCACATACATGGACTGTACAGCACGTAGCAAGCCGCCGTTTATCCCATATTCTGGTAAAATGTCCCAGATAAAATAATAAAATAATAGCCATAAATTGTTAGTAAAATATATTTTATGGATAAAGTATCGTTTCCCAAGTATATACACAATTGTATTTCTTATCGCAACGATCGGTATACATACATATACATACAATGTATAAAATTAAAATCACATACAAAATCACAATTATTATTTACGTCACATGTTATATAATATAGTAAATTTAATATTATATATTTTTAGTAAATATTGATTATTGAACTTTATATACACATTCCCCGGCTATCCAAGTCGAATGAACTTTCAAGGTGTCAGGCGTCATAATAACGAAATCTGCATCACAGCCGAAATTTAAATTGCCCTTTATATGATCAATGCCTAACGCTTTAGCCGGGTGGAGGGATGCCGTTTCTAAAGCGTACTTTAAGGAACAATCTGAAAATAAATATAAGTCATAAGAGGTATGTGTCATTATAAATTACATTCGTGTTTTCGTAAGCAATATTAATTTCAAAAGCGATTTACAGAAGTTTATAATTCTCGATATATCCACTCCTACTTAAGTTACTTGATTGGAACATATTTTAAAAAATACGGTATTCTTGTAGGATTTAAGGACCTTTAAATGTATTAATTCATGTAGCGCGGCTGTATCTAAACCACAATCTGTTCATATCTGTTCGGTAACTGTTGCGTGATGCGTCGAAAGTAAAGACATTAATTTTTATTATCATTCTATTTTCCTAGTTGTTAAAAAAGGCTGTATTTTCTCTTTTTTGAATCTTCTATTTGAGTTGACCCATCATTTATTTACGTCTAAATTAAGTTAAATTGGACTATGCAGTTAATGCCCACTTGTTGCTTGCTTAAAAGAAATACACACAAATAGTGCTGTACGACTATTCATACTCACTTGTTGCTTGCTTAAAGGAAATAACACACTCGTTGAGTGCTGTAGTACTACCACATAGTACATTGGTGCCTGAAACATAGGCACGGCCATTTTCAACGCTGACCGACTGTGGTCCGATCCGGTAGGTGCCGTCCACCAGGCCCTGAGCAGCAACAGCATCGCTGACCAGTATCAAGCCTGTAAAAAAAATAAAAGCTATCATAACACCTACCAATGACTGCCTCGATGGTCGTGTTGGTTGTCAGTGCGACTACCGATCGGGAAGTCCCGGGTTCGATTCCCGGGTCGAACACTATAAAATTTGTTAATTTAGATTTTCTTGTAGTGGCCTGTATATGTGCCCGATGCACCGCAATAGGCTCGGCACCTATTCCATAGTTAGATGTAAACGTAACTAGTGAAACGTGGGAGTTTTGCTTCCCTCTGCCTACCTCTTCGGGATTTACAGGCATGAAATTACGTTAAGATTTCACTGCAATACATAGAAATGCGACTGAATCATTCGTCGTGCGGTCGTCGGTCGTGCTGGTTATAAGCGCGACTGCCGAACCACAGCTCCTGTGCCAATTCCAGATTTGACATCATTAGATTTTTCTAACTCAGAATTTCTAGTAGTGATAATAGTTTCACCACCTTTTCATTCTATTATGGGGCGTAAACTGGTGAAACGTCTCCCACGTGGTACAGGTACACTCTTCTATATAACACACGAGAATTACAGGCGTGATGTCATAATATAGCTATGTCGAGTGAAGTACTTCGGATCAATATCTGACAACGAACTGATATACTGTCAACGAACATTATATTAGCATCTGTCAATGCCTATATTAATGTATCTCGCTCAAACAGAATTGTCCAATGCTTGACCTTTAGATAAAGCAATAATTTTTTTTTATTGAGTCTTGTCAATTACAAATTTCAACTACACGAGCAGGTCGTTGTTCTCTAGAGCCAATTGCAATCAGAATCGCGAAGAAAACACAATACAATAACACATGACCCCGTCTGAGAAAATGGTATCTAATTATCAAAAATATCCAAGCAGCAACTATTGACATGTTTTATCACCCTTAAGCACCGTGAAGTCTTGGTCATCAGCTCAATGATCAACGAAAACGATACGTTACTGTAGTTTAGAAAAGTCAGTTAAAGTACATTAAGACAAGATCTACTTCGAACATTTGAACAAGATTTATAACTAAATTATTTAATTTTTTATGTTCACATTTTCTTATCTGCAACAGAAATACGAATATAGCCTAATGCTTTGCTACATGAATCTTGTTCTGGGAACTTTCTACAAACGCGCATCGCTGCGTGGTGGAGATAAATTAAGTGGGTGGGACATTCGTATATCGAAAGGAGTTAAATCACTGCCGCCCCAGACAAGTAATTATGACTGTTATCTAAACGAACATATTGCACTTCACAAATAAGAAAACGAGAATTGGAGCACGTTGCAGATGGGAGTTATGGGGCTACATCTCTTTATCATAATTTTAACTTGGGAATAACAAATTTTTATTACTATCATACCATATGATGGTATATAAAAAGACCATAATTGTTAAAAAACCACACGAATCGCAGCACCACACATTACAACAACCTATTCGACCTACCTATTCTATGATTGCCACTTAAGGTTTCATAGAATGCTATAAAATATGACATACCTTCCGGATTAGTCCTACACGCAATTCGAAGAGCTGCTGGATGAGTGTGTATACCATCAGATATTATACCATAATAAACTTGTTTATCTGTCGAGGAGGCCAATAAACCCACTAGTCCTGGGTCCCGATGGTGAAACTGTAAATAAAATATATAACATGACATGTATACCCAAAAGTGTTAAAATGCACATATTCACTTCATTTGCAGAATTCATGGCGGACTCATAAAGCTGGTCAATATCAACATAAACAGAAATAACAAAAAATAAATCTTTTTACTTACTGGGAGCATGGCATTAAACAAGTGAGTTATCATGTTTGCTCCGTTCTTTACAGCTTCCTCACCCTGTGCAAGACTTGCTGTTGAATGACCAAGCGCCACTTTTATTCCTAATTCAGTTAACCCCTTAATAGCTTCTGATGCCCCCTGCAATTCTGGGGCCAATGTCACGATAATAACATTATCCAGGGTACCATATACAGCATAAATTGAATCTAAGCCCTGAAAAAAATTATAGATATTTACACAAATATTTATCATGATTATATGGACCAAAACCATAACTCCTAGTCAGCTTAGCAGTCAGGATAACTAGCCATTAAATAAACAAGAGATCAATATTGGACAAAATTATAATTAATTTAAAAAAAATATATTTAGGAATAAAAAAATATTTTTTAAAATGGTCGTATTAATTTTTAATTAAACAAATAAAGTGTCTATTATTATGACACTTTTTTCAATATTTATTATTCATTTCATTTTTCAAAAACTTAGTTATCTAAGTGTCTGATAACATGTATGAACTTTATCTATTGATGTACAAACGGTTATGATTAAGAGTAATAAGCAATATAGATATTATATTTTGGCACATGAAAAAACAGACAGTTACTATAGTGCCACACAATAAATGTGTCAGTTGATAAGAGTTCAGCGCCCTTGATAAGTGTTTTACACAATGTGGGTTAATGATATTTACCAATGATTTAGTTGTTGTTGCAAAATAATGTTAACTGTAATAACAAATACTCATTGAAAATTATACATTATTTACATTCACTTCAATAAAAGTTTTTTAGAGTAGGTTATTTGTAAATTAACCATTGCAAATAACATGTACTTATTATAGTTTTGAGTGACTGTCTATCTCTCTATAGCCAACTTTATAAAAAACCTCAAATATGTGAACTTGTCATGTGGCAGATATTAGAATTATTAAAAGGATGTAACTACATTTTTTCAATGCACATTATTGTATATGACTAGATTGATTTTAATACCATCCTATAACAACAATAAATATTAAGAGAATATGATATTATAAAAAATATTTCACTTAATGTTTTGGTGTTATATACAAAAAATACAAAATTTTAAACCATAACCACATTGAGTATTTAAACTGCACAAAGTAGCATTATCTGCACCCCTATAGTTGTAAGAACTATTTTCACATGTCTCATATAAATTAATATTTCCCCTTGACTTTGAAATTGTGCTATAATCTTATAAGACATTGTTTACAATTTACAAAAACATTAAGTCACTTTCTAAGCAGTATTCCTTTTATACAGCACTGAGGAAAGATTTCAATCAATCCAAGGCCTCTTAGTAACAAATAGTCAATCAATTTATAGTGACTAATTCAGATGGCAAATGCACACAGCTGAACTAAGACTTATTGAAAAATTTTATTTTATAGTAAATGTCAAGGTTAGGCTACTTGACACCAAGTTCTGAAATTCAATAGATATAGATTTGGACATAATATGTTAAGCAAAAATGAATCACGAAATGTAATGAAACATATCTATGTTGCACTTATCAAAGGTTTTTATTCAGGCATTATGGGTGTTTGAATATATATTAATTTCATTTGGAATGATTGCATTATTATTTTCTCTACATTGCTTACCCAACATTATTTTTCCACTTCTGGGAATTTAAGTAGAGTTTTGTTGTAAAGAGTAATACAGAAATAGTAAGAAAGTCAACTAGGATTGCTGGCTGAGCCCATAAACACAATTCAATTAAAAACCAGTGGTGTATTAATATCTAGTACTAAGATGCAAAGTTGGCAATGTCACATTATTACTTAGAAATCTAAAATATTTAAAGAAAAGATAAGTGAAGTTTTTGATTAATATTTGAACAGAAACAGAGGTTCAAAAATTCTCAAGAAATCAGTGTGCTACAGAGCTCAAAAGAAAAATTCAGTTAGGTACTAAATCATACCAAGGAATTTAGTAAAAATGTTAAAACGTTAAAAAAAATCAAAGTTGAATTTGGTAGATTTAAAAATTTAATCTAAATTAGATATTTTAAATTTAGACAAACACTACTTACATCAAATACTAGGTTGAAATGCTAAAACATGAGGCAGTCAAATCAGCATTAAGACTACAAATGCATGTATAATGTTGAAATGAATATTAGGTAGTTGTTAATTAGATTGGATGCAGATACTGTGGTGTCCTAGCACTAAGAGGCAATTTTATGGTAAAAACTTACATTTTCAGGGCTCTTAATTAGTTCTTCTTTATGAGCTCCTTTTTTCGCCAGATTAATAAAGGGTCCCTCCAGATGTACTCCTAGAACGGTTGCACCTTCTTTACTTCCTTGTCGCTTTTGGACTTTTGGTAAAATCTTTTGATATTTTTCTATATCAGAAGTAACCATTGTTGGGCAGAAAGAGGTCACACCGTGAACTAACAACTCCTTTGCCACTTTTTTAACTCCATCCTCAACATTTTCACAATCATATGAGAAGTCTACACCCCAGCCTCCTATTAAAACATACACAACCAAATACAGTGGTGTTATTATATATTTTATTTAAGATGTTTCCTTACATTGTTCTATGATCAGAATTTAAATCAACAGTAAGAATTGATTAAAATATTAAATGTATCAATTTAAGACAATGTAGGAAAAGATAATATTGGCAATTAAAGAAAAAAATGTGTTTCTATATTAATATACAGAAACAGGAAAACAATGAAGTGAGTCCTCTGCATAGTTTACATGTTTACAATTAATTATGATTTTTCTCAATAAAATTTGTCTCAATAAAAGTTTATTATTTTTTTTCAAAAAATATACAGGTACACTTTTCTATTATAAAAATAGAATAATGCTCAGATATTTTATTTTACTGTATGAGACACTACGGAAATGTGTTTTAACTGTAGAAACAACAATAACACATTGATGTTACGGGAACACCAATTTTGTAACAAAACTTAATTATTGTGTTCATCACTACAACTACTAGTTGCATATAATTTATATAAATTTCGGAATAATGTACAAATAAAGAAATAACTATTAATTATGATATTAATAGAAAATATGATAAAGTGCAGTTAATGCTTCATACCATTTACTTGTATATCAATGAATCCCGGAACAATTAATAATTTTTCACAATTTTCAGTCACGTCTGCTTCAGCTTGTTCGTCATAAAATATTTGTTCAGGGTTCATGATTTTACCGTCTCGAATCCATAGGTCTTCTTTAATAATTTTACCGTTGCGTAAAATAAAACAATTATGAAATCTAGTGAGGCCAGATTTTGCTTTCATATTTAATAATATGTACACAAACGTATGACTTATAAGACAGGAATATCTTCTGCGAATGTCCTTCTTATGGTACAGGTAAGTTTCTAATTACAATCTTTTTTTTACCGACAGTTACATTGATTCAAGTTTGAAGTTTAAATCGCGAGACGTCAATGTCAATGTGATCTGAAAGAAAGTGTAAGTGTCATAAATATGACATTTACATTGTCAACTGATAATGACGTTCAGTATTTAATTATCAAATTACAAATTGAAGGTCATTAAGGTAAATATCATTACCTATTTTATTATTGCAAGATTTTTGTTATATGTCTATTATATAAGGATATATTTTTTTTATTTTTAGAATAATTTTGTAATAACTAATTGCATGACGTTAAGAAGGTAGTTCGCAAAGTAACAGTTGAGTAAAGCAAAATACACAAAATACTTGAAGTATTTAAAACGTAAAAAATAATTTATATTACGGGTAATGTATTACATTAAGACAAAAACCGAAAAATACTAGGTGCAGTGCCATGTTTAATAACGGATCATCTATTTAATCGTATATGTACTTAATGGCTAAAGATATAAAAGAAAAAATATAAGATAATAATATCAACCCATCTATCGTTCCACTGCTGGAACATGGGTCTCCTCTTAGAATTAAGAGGTTAAGGCCATAGTCTGCCACGCTGGCCAAGTGCGGGTTGGCAGACTTTACACACCTTAGTGAACATTTTTTTTTGAAAACTCCATGCTGTGCTGGTTTCCTCGCGATGTTTTCCTTCACCGTAATAGCAAGTGATATTTAAACTTAAAACCCACGTTTTTTAAGAGGTGCGCGCCTGGGATTTGAACCCGGTCTCCCGGAGTGAGAGGCCGAATTTCAAACCACTAGGCTTATTAAATTATATTAAAATTATTTCATTAATATTAAGCTTACTTTTAATGGTTGGTTACTGTTCTATTGCGACAAGTAATATTTGTGAACGTCTAATAAATATAAATTTAGCAGCAGTTATTGGCTAAAAGTTAGAAAATAAATTGTATGGGGATTTTTTTTTCGATCACATGAATCAATCACTTTTGCTTACAGGAGTAATGTGTAATTTTATTCTTTTGTAATTTAAACATCTTGTCCTAACAGAAATTACTACTACATTGTTTATAACATTGTTATGTTTAAATAGGTAAAACTGTATTTAATATTATGTATTTAATCTTATGTATTATGTATTTAATATTGTATGGAATATTTTGAATGGCAATACGCTCACCACCTATTCCATAGTGTTCTGCGTTCCTCTGCCCACCTCATAGAGGATTGCAGACGTGAAATTACGTTACTTCAAATTCATTGTTTAAGTCTGCGTATACTTCCAGTCGTTATACTTATTCTATTATTTCGAGAAATATGATTTAAATTCTGATATTATTTATATTATGATCTCAATTTTGTCTATTCCGTTTGTTTGTGTGGCAATAAACGATTTTATTATTATTATTAATATGATTATTTTGATTAGTTCAAAAATGTTTTTTATAGATTAATAATAAAAAACAAAGATAGGTATATGTTTTCTAACAAACAGAGCAAGAATCTATCACACAGCAGTTGAGAGTGGAACCTACCTCATGCAACCTACCTCAAAAAAGGCCTGTATAACTGGGTTAGTATTAATTGTTAGGCAGACTTATAGATAAATATTCCTCAAACTAGAGCAAAGTGTCTCAATAAATTATTTGTTCTGCAGACTACGAAAGTCGTGTGAAGTCTGCCAACTTGCACTTGGTCAACGTGGCAAAATATGGTCTTAATCGTCTGATAGGAGACACGTTTTACAACAGCGAAACGATAAAAAAGTCAGAGAAAAAACCTATATTAAATATTTATTCCTAGATAAAAGGAGTTGTCTGCATGACTGTTCTGCCAAATCCTTTTCCGTTTCGAAGAACCTGAATTTTATCAAGACAAAAGTGAGTAAGCATTTTCATAGGCAAGGTGCTACATGCTTGGCTTCATTTCTCATTCAAAATGTACGTTTTATGTTTAATATTACTTGCTAAACAGTGACGGAAAACATCGTGAGGATACTTGCACACCTAAGAGTTCTAAAAAATATTCTCTAGGGCGTGTGAAGTCTGCCAACACGCACTTGGCTAACATGGTTGACTATGGCCTTAATCCTTTATTTTGAGTGGAGACCCATGTTTCAGTGGATCTGATCGATCAAAGAAAGAAAAAGAAGAAAGGTAAAGACTATTATTTAACTAGTATTTACTGGTAATAGGATTGTAGGTATGGGATAAAGAGTCATCTTTAATAACGATATGTTTAATCAGTTTTTCTGTGACATTGTCTTTCTGCTACCGTTAAAGACAGTAAGTTTTATTTTGCAAAAGGTTTGCGTTTGACTGCGTATTATGATAAGCAAAATATAACCTACGATGCAGGCAGCAGACTTGCCTAGAAAATGTATATTATGTCGTTCTATCATGTCTATGTCTACAAAGTCTGTGCCTATAGTGTGTGTATTATGTATATCTAGTAAATAAATATATAATTTTCGTTACGAAACTGGCCCTTCCTCTTTTTACATTTGTCCGAACGCTCAGAGGTTAATGTTTCATACGCAAATTTCACCGTTTATTTCGGGCGGCATACATTATTAAAATATACAATCACATATGGGATGTACTTACACCTACATAAATTTATCACATAATTTTGACATGTAGTGTATTTTGCGACAATGTAAGCCATTAATTTACTAATATCATCTTCATTTTGTTGAGGACGTTTTGTGTTCCTTAAGTTTTCAATCTTGTTCATACACATATTGATATTTATTTTTTAGCATATTTCTTTAAAACTACAGCGTTAAATATAGTTTGTTTTTAAAATTTTACCGTAAATGTGGACACCTCCAACGGATCTATTTCCGCTTAGTTGAATACCGAAAATTATCTGACGTCTATGCATATTACATTAAAACTGATTTACAATAGTCGTCACGTGTTAATTAAATTATTTTTGTATCCCGCTATTAATAACTTTAGACAAAAGTGAACCATTATTGATATATATTTAAAAAATGGCTTTATTGAAAATTAACCCGCACTTAATAGTATTAAATTAATTTGACACTCTATAAACTAATTGGTATATGTTGGAGTAGTCCTGACTTGATATAGCACATACAGAAGGTCTAACATGTATTGCGACTGCGCGAATCGAGAACGTGGTATAGCTCGTAGGACTCGGCTACGCCAGTCGGAGCCCGGCGTCGAGTGGCGGCGTGTTACGCGCGCGCTACGTCCGCGTTCACCCGTGACTCGTAATGTTAACACACGCGTGATCGCATGTACATCGATACTAAGCAGTGACAGACAAAGTGATTAATAATAACAATAAAAAGTGAACTTTGTTATGTAATTATTAGATTATGTCTCTTGTGTCACGAATGGCTACATATACTTTAATAGAAATTTTCGTCCTAAGGGACTCAAACTTTTGGTACGTTTCTTAATGTTTCTTGCAAAGTTTCTATATGTGTCTCGACGCTCTTTTCATAATAAATGTTGTAGTTAGTTTGATTAATAATATGCTTTAATTGTCTACGTTTGCTGAGTTTTTGCACTTAGCAGTATAATTTAATTATGTCTATTCTTGAGCTTTTTATCTTAGGACTTTCTTTCTTTCTTAATCCTATCATTTTCATTACTCTATTTTTCTTAATTATATTATACCATTTTTTGCATTTAAAAGCTTATAGTTATGTTAACTGTTTTGCTAATATTTAGATATCAATTTTAATAATAGTGTGGGTAAATAGTTTTTATATATTTATCATGGGGTGGTATATACACATTTAATTGTTTTAACCATAAATAAAAATGCTTATATGAATTTTTAAAAGTTGCTTAAATGTGCATACGGTTTTATTTTTTATTACTTTATATTAAAACTTTTTATTATTAATTATGGTGTGAGTGTCAGGAGTGGAAGGAGTTATGAGGCCAGCAAAAAGCGTAATGATTTTTTATACTGTCACTATCTTTATGTAAGAATAAAGCGCTTGCTGTGGTTTCTAACGCCAAAGTTATCCTCTTTGCGAAGAATTGGGGCAGAACTTTCAATCTTCTTCTTTCCGAATCGACTTTCCTTTTTGTAACTGTTTATCTGGCTCTGAAAAGTAAAAGCTCTTTAGTTAAAAGTGTCTGTCTATAGTCTGTTACTATAATATTCGGGCTATATAATAGTAGTTGCCTGATATTAACAATTTATTTTTGGATTTCAAATTTTTAAGCCGCGCATATTAGACATATTTTTCATCACTATATCGATCATCGGCTCTTTTAATCGTTCTACTGTTGGGTACTAAGAATGAGAATACTAAGGGCTGTTACCACGCTGGCCCAATGCGGAGTGGGGTATTTTTTTATCCTTCAGATATAATCAAAGATAACTCGAAATATGTAAGTTAGGAGGAGACCAGCTCACGGAAAGGCAGTTGTAGGACTATTAATGGTACTAGCAACATTTTTGCGGTTGTTAGGTGGGATTATTTCTTGGCAACAGGTACGCAATAATATCCAATCTTTCCTTAGTAATACAACACTCTAAAACACAGCAGATCAGACATAGGGGTATTCCAGTCCTGTGTTTGCCCCTACTAGGATATAAACGCGTGATGTCACTTTATGCTTTCTTTAGTACCGCTCGACTCACTAGGTCAGTCGCTTTAGGTCAGTTAACAAAGGTTTTAATGCCATCTTAAAAGTGAGCAATAGCGAAAGTACGGAAGTATAGAATTTTGTTCAGAAGCGGCGGCGCCCATCAAATGGCTTACTGCATCTACCGTTAGTGAAATATATATTGTGTTGTTCATTACCAGGCGCATCCCACGGCCGCGAGCGAGTCAAATTAATTCAAATATAAAAATCGCCTTTTTTAAATATTTCTGATAAACTTTGCATTATTCCATAGTGGGACGTAAACGTAACCGGTGAATCGTGGGAATGTTTTGCATTCCTCTGCCTACCTCTTCGGGGAT
>DWEI01004661.1:0-11475 GCA_018245875.1 Mysoria ambigua
TGTAGCCGCGTCTCGTTAGATCGATATGCCCCCGAGGCCGCGGCGAGCCGGGCGCTCCGCGGGCGCTCCGCGGGCGCTCCGCGGGCGCAGGCGGCGAGCGGCAGGCATTGGCATGTGCAAGTGTTGTTAGCGGCGGCTGTGGGCGCAGCGCTGGGCGCGGGGCAGCCGTCGTCTGCGCTCCGCTACGCAGCTACGTTTGATCTCGGCCACGGAAGCTCACAAATATTTTAAAAATGTGGCAGATAAGATGCAACAACACAAACCAACCTTCAAGGATACATTTTTTGTATTTCTACAGAGATATTGTCACTCATGTGCCTGCGTCACCCCCGTATGCAACTTCTCAGATATAGAATAATACTCTAATACAAAATATTTCATATCAATCGATATTAACCCTTTATCGTTCCACTGTTGGAACGTGGGTCTCCTCTCAGAATGAGAGGGTTAAGCCCAGTGATAGCCTAGTGATTTGGAATTCGACCTCACTCCGGGAGACCGGGTTCAAATTCTTGGCGCGCACCTCTTAAAAATGTGTGTTTTAAATTTATTGATATCATTTAAAATGTTTCACATCAATGTCAAAATAGTTAAAAGTGAGAACATTTAAGACGCTCGTGGTCGTAAAGAAGAAGCCCTGGAGGACCACGCGCGCTCCTGTCTCCGCGCGGAGCAGCAGGCGCCGCCCACGGGCGTCAGTCGACGTATGTGGAAAGTCGTAAAACTACTGAATGGATTTTAATGAAACTTTACAATAATATAGCTTATACATCAGAATAACACATAGGTTACAATTTATGAAGATATTCTGTGAGTTGTCCAAAATATCACGTACAAGTAAGTAGGATATGCAAAGCTGGCGCCCGCGTTGCGCCCCTCGCCTCTCACCCCTAGCTCGCCTGCTCAACTTTTTGTCTAGGTGTGAAATCTATTTCTTTTCTCTGTGGAGCAACATAATGACTATCATATACTTATATACTTAACATCCGAGAATTCCCACGAGGTCTGTATTGACGTGGTAAAACGTCGTGACACCCCGCTCGCCGCGCGGGCCACCTCGCGACCCTCCGAGCACCCAACGATACGCGTGTTCTCTGGCAGCCTCCCGTGTCCACAGCGGCCTCTCGCACGGCCCGCGCAAGCCGGCTTGCTGTTCGTAGACACATGTACGCGACGTTAGTCGGTGTTCCCTGTACGTGGCTGCGGGCGCGAGGGCGCGCGGCGGGCTGCCACTTGCTTCTTTTACATTATCATTTTCTATTTATCCCACTTCGGAACTATTGCGACCGCAGTAGACATTGGAATAAGTCCAATTACCTTTCGAATGGACCAGCTCATTAAAATATTTTTTCCTAACATTGCCTACGTGGTATACAGTTGCGAAAGAGAATGTGGCGTTGTGCGACCTTTAACCTTCCCCATATGACGAGTATAATCTCTCTCTGTTGCATAGGATGAGAGCTATTTGTATTAATACAAAGTGTTATATTTAAGGCAGATTATTACTGCACTGAATGTTTCGTGCAACATGGAGCTCTACTGGCTCGTGTACACGGTCCAGTATGCCGTGCTCGCGCCGGCAGCGGGAGGCTCGCGAGCTGTATCGATCACGGGGGCGCCGAGGTCAAGTTCAGCGGCGGGAAGGTCGCACGTGACCTGGCGCTGCGCGACGCGGTCTATGCGAACCGATATGGTCCTAAAACTTTAGTCGCCCGCCCTCGTCCCAGGAATTCCATTTGGAGAGGCTTAGTTTACGAGAAGAAAATTTATATAAAAACTTTGTGACACGGTCGACGGCGGTGTTCAAAAGGGGTGGATGTAGTTTAGGGGAATTTGTCTATGCTATATTTGCTTTCATGGTTCAGGCCTATGAGGTGGGCTTCGAAGCCTGTTCTACCTCTGACGTCGTGCACTCCGCACACAATAGTTTGTGGATAGAAGTGGCGACGACGTAAAAGGAGGGCCACAGCAGGGCTATGCCTCAATAGTGTGTTCGCTGGCAGCGCCTCGCTGCTGCTCGCGGGGCTCCGCTGGCGGCAGTCGGCCTCCCGTCGTACTGGCAGCCAGAGGTCAATACTGACAGCTAGGGTCACTCGCCGGTCACAAATGTATGACTGCGTGTCAACGACCGGCGAGCAAGATATATGGCTGTGTTAAGTCTTCGAGGTACCGGGAGTACCGCGGCCCCTTCGCAAAGACACGCGAACAGTCTTCCGAAACAAATGTGTGTACATCATACTCTTGGATGTTACGTGAAAAACAAAATTTCCTTTTTTTTCTTTCCTCTTCGTAACCATGTTTGAAAAGTCATCACACCTCGATATGCTCCGCCCTCTGTTCCCTGTCGCTACAGAACTACGCCACAATTATTAATTTGTTAATGGCGACATTAACGGCTCCGCGCAGGCCGAGCGCTCGTGACGGAGCGCGCGATCGCGGCGGCCAGCGGCCAGCGGCCCTCGTCCCCGAGGCGCCACTGAACCAACAGTTGCAGTTGGTTGCTGGCTTCCCGCCATGGGCAGAGACCCACGCCCAACAGTTGGCAGTACGCGCTGGGGTCATGTCTATGTATGTATGTATGTATACATACAGTTTACATTGTAGAGAATCTAAAACGCGTGCAGCAGGCGCTCTGCCTGAACAGCTGGCCAATTGGAGAAGGTCAAGGTCGCAGCGCCCCCCGCCCCCGCCTGCCGCCGCCGCCCAGCGCCACCCCCGGCCGCCGCCCGCCCCGCGCCGCTCGGGTTGTGAATTGAAGCGACGTGTGATTGCGAGTCTAACATTTCGCACAATGTATAAATTGTTTATTCACAGAAGGTCTCCCCACCGCCGGGCGCGTGCGCGGGGGGCGACAGATATCTCGAGACCACTCACGCAGTATCTTATGTCTCTATCAGTTTCTCCACAACTCACTCGCCTTCTTGTCGAATTATGTTATTGGTCACTACATAGAACATACCTGTCATTCTGTGCTTGGCACAGTTCAGAAAACTAATGATACCTTGCCCCATACATGTCTGGCCTACTCGAGTCTCGTCTTTTAAAAAAAAAGGAAAGTGGTTACATTCAACCAGGGATTTTGTAAATATTATGAATGTACAAATTATTCAGTATCACATAATATGTAACTAAACCGAAATGCCATCGCCGCTGCGTGTCGTCATAATGTACCACCAGACACGTGCCGAGCCGATCCGCCCGCCGGCGCCCGCGGCTCGGCCGCCGCCCCAGCGCCGCCCCAGAGCCGCCGACACGTGCGACAGTTCTTGGGAACTCGGCACCGATAGATAGACTTCGCACTTGACGCCCAAATAACTCTTCAGATCATATCAATCGTCGACGCGAGCGGTGACGGCGGCTGCCACTGGAGGTCGTCTCCGACGTAGTGAAGTGTTCGACTTCCCATTTCTCAAGGCAACATTCGGTGTCGTGCGCTCACGACGACCTAGCGCACGTAAGCAGTGAGGGCCTGCTGGTTTAAAATTCAGTCTCCCACTTCGGGATGGGTCACATCTTCGCCTCCTCACCTAGCTCCTCTTGACAATATAATGTGCTTGTTAACATTGAACACCGCTAGTCGTAACGGCGGAGCACACCCGTGGAGACGGAACTCGCACACTTTACAAGACGGCGTGGCCGGTAGGCAGACAGCCCCGAGCGACAAATATCCCTGTCCTTACAGATCTGTAGCATTTCCCTGCATACATCCGACTCCCCGTCAGCCGGCAGCACCGGCGAGCGCTGCGGCAGCCGACGAGGGCGGCGCGTGTCCGCTGGCGCGCTGCGGTCTTGTACTTATAGCAAATATAAAAGTGACTTCCGTTGTCGGTTACGTAACTTTTCTTTCTTCCATTTTACTGAGTTATTCTCTTGTACAAGCATACAAATGCCCACGCTGTTATCCCGTAGCGCTAGACAGGCATTAATAAATTGCATCGGGTGGGATTGATTTATTTTGTGTGATATGCATTATAGGTTCCCATGCGTAGCACGTTTACAAGCGCCCGGTTCTCTCAGGTTCCTTTCCTAACTACCGCGGCTAACTGAGCGCTCCCGCATGACAGAACGTGTTCGGGTCCACGCAGCTCCACATACTGTCTCGGTGACAACGCGGCGGTAAAAACAGATCCAAATGCACCGTAAAGAAATTGTGTCAATGTGATAGATATTAAAATGAAGTCGCGTTTCAAACGTAGCCAAAATATTCCTCGTGTTCTGTGCTCCGCGGCCGCCACAGGGGCGCACGCGGGGCGACCAGTGCGGTGACGTCACGACACACACGACACTCGCCGCCCAGCGGCCCAGCGGCCGACCGCCGCCGCTCACGCTTCGTTTTCCTGTGATAGCTTAGACGAGGCAGTGGACGACGCTAATTAAAACACTGTGGAATGTGACCCGTATCTACAGTGGATATGTTTTCAAAGTGCTAAAAGTGTTTAATAATATGAGAGGCGAGTGATGAGAATTGTAACGCTGGCGGGCACACGGAGCCTCGGCGGGGAGCCGCCGCGCGCCACCGCCTACTACTACGCCGACCTCGAGCGGCTGAAGCGCAGGACCGGGCAGCCGCCGGAGGCCGAGCCGCGGCAGGGCGCGCCCGAGCCCGGCGAGTACGTGGAGTCCAACGAGGTGGTCAACGACGGGGCCGTCAAGGAGGTGCCGCCCCTGCGCGACCGGCAATGGAGCCTCCCCGAGTACAGCACTCCGGAGAACGCCAGGAAGGTCCCGGAGGAGACGTATTCGACGGCCGGCACCTTCCCCATGCCGGAGCCTAAGGAGAAGGAACCGCTGCTGGCCGAGCTGGAAGTGGTGGGACGACTGCCGCTCACGCAGCTGGAGACGACGCCGGGAGTCAGGAGAAGTCGCAGCTGGTATCTCTGCTGCCCCAATGTGGCCGATGAGGAGATCTCCAGAGAATCGTCCTGGAGGTATTCCAGCCTGCGGCCGGTGACGGCGCCGCCGGTGCCCGGGCAGAACGGCGTCCACTTGGTATGTCGAGCAATGGGTGTCGTTTGTTGACGTCATTGTTGTTTGGATCTTGCATCGAGTTCTATGCACGTCGATGGTGTGCCGCGTCATGCATTTTCTGTTGTCAAGTAAAGGTTTTACAGGTGTACTTAATACATGCGTGAAACAGAATTGACTAAGTCCAAGTCAACTTAACACTTACGAGACAGATTCATCGGCTATAACGCCGACCAAAGTCATTGTAAAGAAGCTTGCAGGTCTATAATCTGTATTAGTCATTAGATTTTGTATTTACTTTTACTAATACGAGACGAGATTTGTATCCAACACTGCACCGATAAGTGAAAAAGATATCAATTGTATCTGTTAAGATGCAGTATTATTTACATTTATAATTTGTCGTATTACTCGGTCGTGGTTGGTTTGTGTCGCGAACATCACCTGTACCTTGGCGTGCGGTGGCGAGGCGGCGGCGCCGGGCGCGGCGGGCGAGGACGCGGGCGCGCTGCGCGCCGAGCGCGACGCGCTGGCGCGCGCGCTGGCGGCCGAGCGGCAGCGCGCCGCCGCGGCCGCGCGCGCGCACGACGCGCGCCTGGCCGAGCTGCACGGCGTCATCGCCGAGCTGGTGCGGCGCCGCGCCGCCGACGAGCACGCCAGGGCCATCCCGGAGGAGGAAGTGTCGGGTTCGCTCTCTCTTAAAACTATTGTGATATTTTTTTAATAGAAGTTTTAACTTTTATATTTTTTAAATAGAAGTTAATACATTGTTTCAATGGAAGTAGCAAACAGCTCGGCCCCGGCAGGAGGACTCATTAGGCGCCTGTAACTACATAGTTCTGTTCGGTCACGACTCAGTCGGGAGTCACGCCGGCCGGGACTGCCACTGGCTGCCGTTCGACTATAAGGACTCCACGCTAATTCCTTTACCTATTATTTAAATTTCACGCCCCTCTAGGTTTGCTTAAATATCTACTTAAGTAAGTCGCTCCGTTGGTCGAGTGCTTGCAAACGCGACCAATGTTTGCGAGGTCCTCGCTAGGAGTCCGTATATGTTGCAATTTGCTTATCAACCCTTACAGCAACCCTTTCACTCCATAACGGACACTGCGCGCCAGGCGGTTCGATGTCCACATCGGCGCCCATCAGACGTGTCTGCTGTGTACATGCCTCTAAACTGGTCGAGCGACAGATCCGGCCCCTAGTCTCCTGCCGCGGGCTGCCTCGGGCCACCCGAACGTTTCTGGAGTATTGAGCCGTTGTCCAGATGAATGCGAGTCGACGACGCAGCCGGCCGGCGCGCCGGAGCCCGACGCGGAGCTGTCCCGCACGGAGCACGACGACACGTCGTCGGCGCTCAGCCCCGCCGAGCTGCCCGCGCCGCAGGAGCCGCGCCACGAGCTGCCCGACGACTCCAGCGACACCAGCACGCACGAGATACAGATTAGGTGCGTTCGGAGTTCCTTGCCGGAGTGCACGACAACCCTCATGCGCCCGGTCGCGTTTATTGCGACAAGACTACAGTTCAGAACTTAGGGCATTCCAGATTAGTGACCTCGTTTTTTATTGTTCTAACGCTCAAGATATATTACAAGAGTAGTCAGAGTTCCAATTCGGAGATGTCATTTGTCGCCTTCATTGGCTGCTGGCCTGCGCTGCTCGCTTGCTTGGAACACGAGAAGTTAATTCGTGGTGCCCTTAGGTGGATATAGATATATATAAATGGTGGACTTCGTTCTGGCAGGGTGGAGCAGCCGGTGATGCACGGCGTGGAAGCTGAGCCGTGCGACGCCAGCTTTGACATGTCGGAGCGCGACTCCGAGATCTGCGTCAGCACAGCCAGGCGAGTGCCCCGCGCCTGCACCACCCTGGTCACTGGCTAAACACTGACAACTCTGTTGGGGTTCAGCCGGCACGCGGGTGGCGCCAGCGCCGGCGCCAGTCCGCCAGCTGGAGGCCACCGCCGGGGAATGCTCGCAAAGTTCCTTGCTGTTGCGGAGGAATGAGAACTGAGAAGTATGTTGGTGTTGCAGGTGCTGCCAGTACGCGCGCGGGCACGCCGCCAGCGCCGCCAGCGCCGAGCCGGGCATGATGCCGGCGTCCCCCGGTACGCTCCGCCTCCGAGGGCGCTCCGCCGTGCTACAGTAGTTCGCGACTAGTGGCCATGGACGCCTGGCGCGCCCCGCCGCTGAGCCTTTTGGTTCATAGGATCCAGTGCCCGTCTTGCCTGACTCCAAGGAGACGTTCTTACCTGGAATATTGCAGAATGTACAGGTCGCTCACCTGAAACAATTATGACGAATGCCTGTAATTGCAGGCAGGTGCGAGTCTCGGCAAGCTAAGGTTGCCTCCCGGGTCCGCCTTAGACGCACCGAGGACTACGAGTCTACCGATCTCATTAACGACGAGGTATTAATGAAAAAAGTGAAACAATAATTTTCGTTTTATTTTTGACATTGATCCTAAGGGCCCCAGTGTATGGGCAGACAAACCATACTGGTGTGGTGTGAGGTGCTGCGAGCAGTGCGGCGTGTTGCAGGCGTGGGGCGCGGACGCGGCGGGCGGCGCGGCGGCGCTGTGGCGCGCGCGCTGCGTGCGGCTGGCCGCCGACTGCCGCGTGCTGGACTGCGCGCTGGCGCGGGCCGTGGACACGGCGCACAGGTAGCGCGCGGGTGCTGTGTGTCATCTGGAGGAGGACTGTGAATATCGATAAGAAAAGTTACACTACCTTCGATTCCTACTACATTCGAATCGAAGGACCGATAGCGGTTCTGAAGTAATAAAGAAATGAGAAAATCGTAAGAGCCCTCGGGCGGTGGTCGGAGGAGTGTTAACTAAGACACGGGCGGCGGCGCAGGCTGTCGAGCGCGTGCGCGCGGCAGGAGTCGTCGTGCGTGGCGCTGTGCGGCGCGCTGGCCGCCGCCGACCGCGCGCTGGAGGCCTACGACGTGCTGCTGGCGCTGGCCGAGACGGCGGCGCGCGCGCCCGGCGACGCGGAGCGCGCGGCGGCCGAGGACGTGGCGGCGCGCCTGCTGCGGCGACTGCGGCGCGCGCCCGCCTGGGGGCAGCCGCTGCTGGCGCCCGGGCCCTGGCGCGACCTGGGGTGAGCGCGCGCGCCGCCCCGCTGGCTTCCGTGAACCTTTACAATATGTGTCACGACCACACTAACCTGCTGCCTATGTTTATGTTTTTTGTTGCTGCCGTTTTGTTCGTGTTTACGTTGTGACCGACTGATACTAGTGTAGTGTAGGGTGGGTGGTGTAAGAGGTGCTCCTGCGCGCAGGGCGGAGGGCGGCGCGGGCAGCGGCGCGGAGGGCGCCGAGGGCGCGGAGCGCTGGGGCGCGGCGCAGGAGGCGCGGCTGCGGCGGCACGCGGCGCGCCTCAAGCGCGACACGGTGCGCCTGCGCCGCGCCGCGCCGCCGCCGCGCCTGTACTCGCCGCACGGTACGCTGCGGGCCGCACTGGCTCTGTTCACGGATCTTTAGAAGTTGGAAGATGATGGGCGTTGCTATCGAACTGCAGAACGTTAAAAAAGTTAAGAATATAGGTTAAGATCTCGGGTTCGATTCCCGTGCGGGCGAAGTGCTATTGGGTTTGCTAACGTAAAATCCCCAAGAATAGTTCGAAGTGCGTGGTAGAGTCGGTGGCGGCCGCTCGACGCGCGCCGCTGCAGGACCGCTGTCCGCAGACGCGGAGGCGGGCGCGGAGGCGGACGCGGCGGCGGCGTGCGGCGCCGACGGCCGCGCGGCCGACATGGAGGCCGCCGTGCTGCTGCAGGTGCGTGGCTGGGCCCTCGGCACTAGGTGCATGCCCTTAGACTCCCGCTTGCTTCCGAGGTGACGGATGTTGTGAATTATTGAAG
This sequence comes from Mysoria ambigua, assembly GCA_018245875.1. Taxonomy (NCBI): domain Eukaryota; kingdom Metazoa; phylum Arthropoda; class Insecta; order Lepidoptera; family Hesperiidae; genus Mysoria; species Mysoria ambigua. Next base: position 8,828 of record DWEI01004661.1, read on the forward strand.
TTATACTTTTTTCGGCGTGTTACAGAAATATCATGAGAATAATTTTTTACGAAGCATTCGCACACCGTTACGAAAATAACTTTAAAAAACCGATTTTCTTAGAATTTTACGGAAAGTAGTATTTGGTTCGTATAGATACGACCGAAATACAATTTTTTTGTTTTAGTAAAAGATTCGAGTAAACAGTATAGTGTGGAGTATCATCAATAATGAATTGAACCTTAATGTGAGCCGCATTAGTAAAATTCTAGTTACGTAAATAATACTAAAAGATTCGGCTTTAAATTTAAAAACGTAGTATGTCACATCCTTTGTATACAGAAATGAGTTTTATGGTATATATCATAAGGTTAAGATTTTTTTATTTATATAAAACTTCGGACATAATTCATAACAAACAGCTATTATTCACGCTATCTACAGGCGGAAGCATCTTAAAAATGGTTTCCAAATGGCATAATAAAACTGCCAATTCAGAACGAATTTATTTTTTATTGCCAAGTACTTACACAAACTTCACGGAATCTTGACACCGTGATTCAGGTTTTAAACTGTCCACATCTATTGGCGTACGGTGAATCAAATAGCACACAAAATAATGTTTTAACGACATCTCTCGGCTCTGCGGTGAACCAAGGTTATAATGGGTTCTTGACTGCCTTTTTTTATGTTCATTTTATTTGAATGCGTATTGCAACAGTGTCATTTATATAGATGTTTTAGTTACTATATCGACCGCTAGATGGCGCCGAAAGTTAATAAACAAAAAATAATCTATAATGTGATCGTATATAAAGTGATAGTTTTGTTTGATATTTGGTAAGGTGTTGTTCTGGTTTGATCACATTTTAAATATGTTTAAAATAAAAGCAAATTTGAACTAAACGTTTATTTCTTAGGCGAAATTTGTAAAGTATAAACTTAAATTGTTTCACTAAATGCTTATTATTATTATTAAATTATAGATGAGTACGTGCGGTACGCATAATGCCCGGACTCGACCCCGCTAATTTGAGCTAAAATGATTGGACGTAGCGTAAAATGCCGCCATAATGAAACATCGTACAAGCGATGCTCGTACAGGTGTGGATGTTATATTATAATGATGCCCGTTTAATTTTGTAAGGCTTTTTATTATTAGTGTCGATTTCTCTATAAACGTAATATACTGCGAAGGATAACATTCTTACGTGCGTACACACACACATTTTTTTAAATTTCACAAATATAATTTTACGTTACATCTGATGTTATCGTTGTTCTGTAGCATTTTGATTTGCTATTTATATAAACACACCAGGCCCCTTGCGCGGTAGGCTGATAATATCTGTATCCCTGTCTAAAGAGAGGGGTACGGATATTATAATTGCTTCTACCTGCATTACTTGTCGATATATTATAACACGTAACTTCACGCCTGTAATCCCTGAAGGGGTAGGCAGAGGAATGCAGAACAATCCCACGATTCACCGGTTACGTTTACGTCCCACTATGTAATAGGTGGTGAGCATATCGCCATGCATCGGACACATATCCAGACTCCAAACCACTACTAGAAAATGTAAATTAGAAAATTTTTGTAGTGTTCAACCCGGAACCTCCCGATCGGCAGTCGCATCCGCAATCAACACGGCCAACGTGGCAGTCGAGGCAGTATATTATAATTGTTATAAAGAGTCTGTTCCATAATACATATATAATATTGTTTATATCTTAACGGTTTTGGCGGACAAAATATTTATTTACAATAAAATCTTATAACTAATAGTAAAATATAATACACAAATTATAAATAAAATATTCACTTACCTGTGAAAACGAAAGAAACAACATTAAAATCTACAATTTCAAATGGAATAAATTACAAAACAATATCTCTTAAAATCTAAAATGTCGTTTATTAAATTCTTCTAATGCATCACTATAGAGTACAAATTATATAAAACCTATGAGCAGTGACATCTCTAACATCGGTTACAGACCTCCGTCGATAATGAGGCAAATTGAAATTAAGACAGCTACGAAACTAATACAAGTGTAGTGGTTTTCTTGATTGAATTAAACTTTCTCGTGGGAGGACAGTATTGCTGTTGTATGCTGAGGTCACTATTGTGTATAACATAATAATGTACATACGCGGGGATTATTACCGTTACGATAGTACTGCAGCAGGGGCCGCGTGCTGCCGACGACAGCTTGTGATGGTTTAGCCTTTTTTAAACTTCCAACTATGCGATATGATGGTATACTCTTTCATTCAGCACAATTCAAATGCGTCATATCCCACCGCGGGCTCGCTAGTATCCCGCCATTTTGAATTATCCAAAATGGCGGTCTGTTTCTGTCATAACATTTTTTAATAAGAATCAGTATACATTAAATATATTCTGACGAATGAAAACAATGACGTTTTTAAACTGCAGTATGATCAGGATTCAGGTTTGTATTAAAGTCTAAAATAGACCACACATGCAGATATAATTCTTATATAGATATAATTGTATTTTGTGATTCTAACTATAGCATAACTAGACCTACATATACGACTATAGCATAACTATAGCATAAATAGACCCATGGGACTTCACAGAAACCTGCCGTTTATCTGAAGTTGCTTGATCACTGCGACCTGGCTCATCAATGTCACC
>DWEI01004662.1:0-11475 GCA_018245875.1 Mysoria ambigua
ATGCATGGCAATAGGCTCACCACCTATTACATAGTGGGACGTAAACGTAACCTGTGAAATGTGGGAGTGTTCTGCATTCCTCTACCTACCTCTTCAGGGATTACAGGCGTGAAGTTACGTTTTATATTTGATACAAAAGTGAGAAATATGGATCATTATTTGTGATTTCGTCGCATTCGCCCAGTAACTTAATAAATAGATTGCCGAGTGTGAGTGGAGTTGACACTTGTCCGGAATGAATGCGGATCTGAATTGAATCGCAGTTCTGCGCACAAGCGGATGCGGAAGGCCATTGATCTAGTGATATCAAAGTAACGCGTTTACGCAAATCATTGTCACTTGGTACAATTTACAAGTATTAGCGAAGATTAGAGAAAAAATTATATTTCCGTTTATCATAACACAGGTTCTGCCTAGTTTGGAATTATATTAAACATATTTTCCGATTATCTCGGTATAACAAAGATCAATGTGTTAGGGGGGTTCAAATAGGTTTTAATAGATAGCACCTGATAATTAAAATGTTATATCTGCGATTTAATACCAATTAGTAAGATAAACGCTATCTGAATTATGTTAGTAAAGTTCTACATCGTCATGTAGAGATACTAGCATTTGAAATGGATTCTGGCTCGCTCGAGCTCCGAGTGATAAATCACTGGCGCGCCACACTTATATATACAAATAAGTCGGATTGGTTTGTGTTATTGGACAAGGAGAAAGTTCAGCAATTTAGTACAGCTGAAAGTTGTGAAAAAAATACTAAGTATAAATCTTCCAATTGGAACTTGTTTACTTTTGGTAGAACCATATAGAACAAACAATTTTAATGAAATAATAAACCATTTTAAAGTAATACTGTACCTATAAAATATTGCATTAAGCATTTTGGAGTAATATTTTACGTACAAGTTATTTCAAGAACCACGTGGAAATAATACACCAACGCGGTTGTTTTTGTCTGACGCCAGAGAAGTACAAAATTAATCGGATCCATTGTCTGCTTTTAATGGTTTGTTTGTATTCCATCACTGGACTCACGTTTGGCAGAGACTTAATATCTCCTTTTAAAATACAATGTTTCACAAATTTTAGCACTTTCTGTTTTTAATTATCATCATATCTGTTGGTGATACTGACGAAGTTTCTTCTAAGAACTTTTTTAATATCCTCATTGGTCGCGTTAGCCCTATTGAATTTTCCCAAATCAGATTTTCTGGTAGTGGCTCAGAGTTCGGTATCTACTCGGTATTTGGCAATAGGCTCACCACCTATTCCATAGTAAGACGTAAACGGAACTGGTCGAATATGGAAGGGAACTAAACTTCTCTGGCTTCCTCTTCGGGGATTACAGGTATGATGTTACGTTTGTTTCGATCTTCGAAGAGGTATCGCTACATGTGTTTAGCCGTGAATCGTATCCACATTATCTATAAAGTTCATTCCAGCAACTGCCTAAAGAGATTTCAATGATCCATTTCGTGATTCTTGTTCTCTATACGAGTGTTCGTTTTCACAAACGATTATCATTTCTACGGAATGCATCTATTTTTCTATATTCATATATGCTGTAACCATTGGCTGGATGCCAAGTTGGGTGACTTTTATCAAATTCTAATCTTATACTGCAACGTCGTCGATAAACACGCTTTGAATTTATCGAATTAAAATGTGACAGACGATAATCGACTTATGTTCTTGGAATCGTTTTGCGCGATTTTATCGACAATGGATTTATTTTCAAGGAACGATAACTTTAATGAGATTATAACAAAAGTAGTAATTGCAGTCTTAGACAATAAATACAATATTATACCCGAAAAACCCAAGTTATATTGTTCATGGGAAGAAAAGTAATTTGTACATAAATATACATTACATATGTATGTATATATAATTAATTACCGACTACATATATACCACTTAGGTTAACACCAAAATATGAATAACATTTCCATCCAAAATGTATTCCCACATAAGATATCGTTTCATATAAACGTAAGAACATAAAGTATCTATACATTTCCGTTTTTACCCCTCCACACCGTCCATAAACAAATTCTTGTACCTTAGAAATTTCCCATTGCGATCGCATTTGATAGACATTTCCTTGAAGATTGATTGCTCGTTAAACGTTTTAGATTCGGTGAATAATTCTGTCCGAATGCTCCGCGGTTCCGTACAGCGTCGCCTCAATTTCGTTCGGTATTTGCACCGCTATCGATAATAGTCTATCGGACGATAGAGTTGCGTGCCGAATATTAATAGACCATTCATACTTATTGTATAAACAGAGAGTTCTAGCTTACTTTTTTGATATACAAGCAAACCCGTAATAATGACTTGTTTATGTTTGATTGTGAATTGATCATCTCATCAACATCATTATCAGCGTCTACTTGTTCATTATTCCACTTTTCTACCCAACATTTGTGTTGAAATAGGAAAGGTTTATACCAGTCTTCTGTTACAATGAATTTTCAACTTTTAGCTGCGAATATCGCGTGCCTAAAGTTAATCACACAATTGCAATACTCGTACATTGAGTTAATTAATTAACCTCCACTGTTTTATTGTACACATTGTTTTATATACCTTGGTGTTGTTGTGTGATGTTCTTAAGTTAAATTTATATACAATTATTAATTACATGTTATATAAAATCTACAATGAGCAAGCTGTATAAATTAATCGTGGCATAATATATGACATCCGTGGAATTGACTTTATAATTGAATGTTGAATAGATATTCATATGGCGGACAACTTCTTATTTTGTCTTTTTTATGCTATTGGTTAATTACCCCGGAAATTACATTATAGAATAATCATAAGTATATGTTTGTATAAATTTTATTTATGCAGTACACTTAAAGTAAACAATGCTTGTAATAAGAATTAAATTAGTTGCGTATATTAATTACATATACAAGTTACGTAATCATCACTAGTCTAGTGCGCTTCACTGCTGGACATAGGCTCCTCGGGTTATGCCCATTATCCCCACGCTGGGCATGCGGCTTTGAGATCGCCGAGCACAGACTCGCGCGCCACCGACGCTGCTGCTCATAGATGGCTACAGCATTTAGCTTTGCCGTACCGCGATCTATCAGCGCTGAGTTTAGTCACCTTTTACGACAATCTTTTTCCATTTGATTATATAATAAATAAATGAGATTGGAAAATATAAGAATACTAATTAGATGATATTATTTGATCTGAAATGACGTTCAATGGACAAAGTTGAATTTAATTGTTTTTAAGTATGGGCAATAGATTCTTTGCGGTGCGTGTGAAATGTACAGTGCGTGTGAAAGGTATTGTCTATGTGCACTCTGTATATTATTATTGCTCTTTGGTGCACGAGAGCCCATTCCTGCCACAGTTTTCCTTTTATCCCATTCCCTAGATACTGTTTAATATGAAATGGAGCATTTGAATTAATAAGATTTAGTCATAATTAAAGCTGTTTTAAATAGTTACATTTTTTTAATTTTTTATAAACGTAAACGTAACTTCACGCCTGTAATCCCTGAAGAGGTTGGTAGAGGAATGCAAAACACTCCCACGTTTCACCGGTTATGGTTACGTCCCACTATGTAATAGGTGTTGAGCCTATTGCCATGTATCGGGCACTTATCCAGAATTCGAACCACTATTAGAATTCTAATTTAGATATTCTAATAGAACATCGGAACTTCGGAACTATTGTTTAATTTATTTTTCACTGAGTGTTTCATAATCATACCCAAACCTCCATGCAATATCCTCAAGTCTAAAGGAATTGGGAGTGGGGCATGAAAATGAAGAATATACAATTTAAATGTTAGAATTTTTCAAGCCCTTGAAATTGTTATCAATATTTTACTACTATTAGAAGGTACTTATTCCTTACATACACGAAACACAAGTAGCTAATTATTCCATACAATGAGGTATTAATAAAAAACTTAAAAAAATTGGTCACAGAGGACAAAGGTCAAATTAACCGCTTGGGAAATTCAGCGTCTTCGAGTATCTCTAATGAGAACGTTGTAAGCTCATTTCTAGACAAATTGTGACCTATCCGTCTGAAGCATTAATACTCGTTACTACGGTTGGTAATATACGAAATAGATGATAATTTGTTAAAACTAAGCCATCCTACCTAATAATGAATAAAACGAACAAAAATAATTTTGTGTTATGTCTTGTGATGCACAGTTGTATCATTCAAAAACGTCGCTACGATTGTAATCTGAAAAGAGATATATGTACTAGATACAGATATTATGTAAAATATTTATTATTATGATTCAATGATATTGAATAAGGCATCGTGTTTAATACACAAGTATAATTAGATTGAATTGACTGTCACGTTGGTCGTGTTGGTTCCATGTTCGATGGCCGATTGGGAGGTCCTGGTTTCGATTCCCGGGTCGAACACTGCAAAAGTTTCTAATTTATATTTTCATATATCCCAACTCCGAATACTACTAGAATAGTAGTGATTCGGAATTGGGATATGTGCCCGATACATGTCTATAGGCTCACCACCTATAACATAGGGGGACTTAAACGTAATTGGTGGAATGTAGGATTGTTCTGTATTCCTCTGCCTAGTTACCTAGTAATGGACTACTACTTGGTAATGGACGTTACGTTCCTCTGCCTAGTTATCTTTTTTTAGGAACAAATCTCTAATAATAAATTCCCGAGCCTGAATATAAATTCCAAACTGAATTCCTGACTAATCACAGTAACAAAATAGTCGTTAGTTTAATAAAGAAAATAATAATTAATTATTAAATCAACCAACATACAAATACCATACTCACACAACAGCTGCGCTAAACGGCCGGTAGTTCGTTGAGAAATATAACCGCTAATAAGCCATGAAGAAAGTCTTTCCGATATAAAAGAGAAAGCGAGTGCGTTACGGAAGCAATATCTTCACTCATTTATCAAGACGTCTCGCCCCAACTATGAACACAAAGCCCGATGCTTTGTTCAGAAATTCAGAACGAGAAACTCAATTCGAAATAAAAATGGACTATGACTTGTTATTGTACTCAACAGAGTACAATTAACCTTGCGGAGATAAATCTTGTGCTGCAGCGAAATTGTTTCAAAACGGAAAATGTAGTGACGGATAGTTTTCGGCGTGGACAATTTTAAAAACATAAGGAGATAATTATACAAAAAAAATTCTGATATAAAATATAAACTTTCGGCTGTTAAAGTACTTTGATGTAAGAACGTATAGATAGGTAGCTTTTTGTAATATCATTTTTTGTTATTACGAAGTCTATACTGGCAGGCTTTGAAATAGCAAATCTAAGGAACAAATGTGTGTTATTTTTAAATGGCAACGTGTACAATTGCAATTCTATTAATTAACATGCGCCAGACAAAATAAACGGCGCCAAGCGTCTACCCAGGGAAAACATGAACAGGTATTTTGTGGAGACATCTTTTAAAATTATATTGGAAATTAACTTTAATAGCGCTTTATTTTATGAAATTCATACATTTAGAATAGTGCATTCATTTAGTAGTTCCTTTATTACCTTGTAAAACTTAGTGTTGATGGTCTGAAATTAAGGGACTTATAGTGCAGTAAATCCTGGTACGAGTGTATATAAAAGTGATCGCGGTACAGCGCAGCTTATCTAGGTATAGGTAAATGCGCTAATAACTGTCGCGCTAGAGCATAGGCGATGCGTAAAGAAATATGCTCTGTGGTTCCGAATCACACATCTTAGGCTGATAAAGTGAAATAAATAGAAGATACGATGTTTTATTACAAGTTTCATGTTTTTCGTAAAGTATTAGTTTTTAGCGGTAGTGCCATAACAGCTAGACTTACATTTAAGGCGAAATTCCTAATTCCCTAGTAAAAAATTGAAGCCATGTAAAAAATGACATGCCATTATCATTTTAATATCAATAAAATACCTTATCGCCGCATAATAGCCGTGGAAAAACGTTGTAACGGGTCCCTAACATGCAACAATTACGACATATTCGAACTAGGTAAATGTATTCCGTCTGACAGAACGACGAAGCAAATCGTCGGAAACGTTGCGTGTGACGTCATTAAATAAGCTGTCGACTGTATCGAATTAGGCATGGAAGGTTCGAAAGTTATTGATGAAGTCTGGATATTTTCAAAATTGAATTTCGTTTCGGGACCTTGTATCATCATAGCTAGGTCAATTTTAATTTTGCTAAGGATTAGAATAATGAATTTCCATAAACAGTAAAGAGAAAAGAGTAAAAGAAGATTAGTTGGGACTGGATGAGACGAGCGGAAAGCTAAGTGGTTTGGTATTTCTAGATAGAGACCTAAATCCAGTAGTTAAATAAAAGAAGAGAGAGAAATATGATGGTCTTGACGGGGACGCTGCTGTTGGTTATGAGTCCGCAAACGAATAGAAATCCTCAAAAATGAAGACGCAGAAAAAAATACTGCATTTGTAATAAAATAAATTTAGCAAAATTGCTAATTTAACTATAATTACCAGAATGTTAATAATAGAGAATGTTAGAATTTTGGCTTGGAGTACATGATACTGGATTGCTTGTGAAATTTTGTCAGAAGCCATCGTAGCTTTGTAGAAAACTTTTTAAACTCCGGTTTCCTACTTATCCACCAATCCCAACTGGAGTAGCTATAAGATTTATTTCGATAACAGATCAGGGCGACATGAAGAAAGTAATGAAATGTAATCTTTGTTTTTATTAGCGTTATTTACATTTGTCAGAACTTTCGTCTAATGCATAAAGATGCTTGACATTGTTTTATTCTCTGCTCATTTATCTTTTCGTGTCAGACTTATCTCTTTTATTCACAACTATTCTTGCGTCGTCAATGACAGTACAAATTGTGGTAGAACTTGATCAGCTGAATTAATGAAACTATAAAACGACTCGAAACCTTTTTGTGTCCTCAATAATACTTTGTTGCAAATAAACTCCTCTCTATTTTAGTACTGTTTCGTAAGAAGTATTTTTTATCGTTACTAAAAGAAATATAACATCACGAAGCGGATATTTCTTGGTGACTGTTGTGTTCGTTACAGTATTTAGTATAAGTGTTATAATTTTAAGACATTGTATGAAAGTTGAAACTCGTGTACGCAATGTATTATTAATATTAGAAAATCTAACTCAGTTTGTGAATGTAGACTTGACAATATTCGAAATTTAACTTTCAAAATATTCTGAGTAGGCCACTTTTCTTTCAACTTCATATACCGTACCTACACCTGTTATGTGCCTCTCTGGGATCATGAAGGTTACCTAAGAACAATTAACTACTCCTACGTCGAAGTTTGTTCAGAAGTTAGGAACACGTTAGAGCAATTTATATCTTTTTGTTCTACTACAATTAGGGATGGAGGCAATTTCCCTTTTTCTGCTTAACATTTTTTCGACTCATATAATAAATACTCGGAATGGAGATGAAAGTTTCAGAACTTGTAAAACTATATCATATTCTTGTGGTGATGGAAAATCATATATTTCAACATAATACTTCCTTTTTGTATACGTAATAGCAGGCACAATTACTTGAAATATTTATGCCGAGTCTAGTTAAACGGATTACAGTTTCTTCCAGCACTGATACAAAAATCGAAAGCCGTAAACATAACTCAATCCAGTCTAGATCTCCAGAATTCAATCCAGTAACAATTGTTGCTTTGTGGTGGAAACCCTTGTATACTAGGTTCTACCAGTATGAATCATTCGTTTACTGAACTTTGCCCATTTATTATCGTCGGCTGCGAGTTACTTTTGGAAAATTGCTGCTCCCGCCAATTTTTCACAAGTTTCGCTAATCTCACTATTTCCAACCTTAGTCGTGGCGTTAATGGCATATGTTTTTTGCTCGGAAAATGTGCTTGAAACTTATTCTTCTATTTCTTATATTTAGGTACAATTAAAGCTGCCAACGTTGATCGTCGCGTTATTTCAGTCACGCGTCACGCTAAATGGCAGAGTTATAACAAACTGCGAGAAAGTTAGTGGTTCTAATGATGTCGTAGTTTTTGCGATAATAACTCGAGGTGAGGTCTGGCCCTTTTGTATCCGTACGTGATTGTACTTCGAGATTATTTTGTATTAGAAACATATCATTGTTACCTCTATATCGTGGATATACAATGCGTAGTCCGCTTAGGCGGACTGTGTCCTTTATGTAGATCTGGAGGATTGTAGATATGACGGAGACACCCGATTTAAGCATAAATCTTAAAACCTTATATAATTAAAATATACTTTTTAACTTATATATCCGACGAGAAATTTGATTGTGTCACTTAAAATTTTTTCATTGTAAATGTCTACCATTTGTAATAATAATAAAAATAATAGTATTTAAATCAAATTCAAGGCCGCTGAAATGTAAGAAATTCTAAAAGCGGACAAACAATAAGAAATATATGTATACGTTTTAGTCAAAACTATTATTAGTATCAAATAAAAGTATTTTTATACTCTCAGGTATTTTTAATGAATGCCTATTATAGAATTGATTAAAGTCTTATCGCCAGAAATAGTAACAACGATTCGAGACGGTCTCTTTAAATAACAATATTCTAATAAAATATCAGCCCGTTTAGTTATACTATAGAAATGAGTGAGACCGATAGTTTGATGTAATACGCTATTTCAAGAGACACAACGTGAAATTTATAAACAGAATAACGTCTACATCGTTGAAATATTCTCTTAAAAATAAGGTAAAGAAACTGTAAGAAAGGTAGTATTAAGAAAATAGGCTATACGGCGCTATAAAATATAAGTTTCTACCAAGGGACATACGTTCACAGGGACGTAATGAGCCAAATCGTTATTTATACGTGTCTTCGCCCTCACATATTTGTCGACTCTCCTTTAGAACTTAAGTGAAAAGTAAGCAGAACATATTTCTTCATACAAACGTTTCCCGAACTAAGTTAAGAGTAATGTAACATGAATAAGGAATGTGTATTACCGACAGCGAACGGTAATGGTTAGTGCAAACAGTTTTGAAATATTAATGAGTCTCTCGAATACACCTAAATATCGTGTTTTAGGTGCAGTTGGAGAAATTCATGACTGATATCAATACATATTATGTTTAATTATAGGCAGATATATTGATATCATTTACCAAAGAAAGAAATATAATTTACTTAGTAATCATTTCCGTTGCTCAATGCTCATATGTGGTGTCTTAAAAGGCGATATTTGTAACATATTTATTTATTTGGGTTTTAGTTGATTCATGTTATATAAAGAATTCTATAAAGATTTTATATGTTTATTAGAAACACCTTTAAATGAAGAACTTTCGAGATTTATAGTTATTTGTTAATCATAAATAAAGAGCCATATAAAATGCTTAAAAAATACCGTGTAATATATGTATATGCTGTTCATTTTTCTTAATAATATTATTATACAATATTAATATATACATAAAACAAAAACATTCTATTTTAAAATCATATCTAAACCTGATGTTATACATATTCAAATGAAAAAAGCTACACAAAATGTTTTGTGGTCTTTGTATTCGCTGATCGCATCGAGTAAGATATAATGTTAAATAAAAATCGGATTGTTTTTATCGCGTGTGGTCAAACTAAAAGTAGTGTTACCGAGCGTTTGCGAAATTCATAGAAACATGGACGCGATTTAGTGAGCTCCCCTAAACATAAATTAAATAAATTATCCAACTAAATTAAGCGTTTAACGGATTTGTCGCCAACTATATGAATATTTATGAATCTACTACTCGTGTATTGTGTACTCGCGGCGCGTGCGGCGAACTTAGTGGTTTTGATTAGAACAACTATTCTATTTACATATTTTGAGTATTACAAACACAAAAGCCCAATTATAAATTATTAACATTTTTCCCTTTTCGGTAGCCTGTATTCAACTTTGAGAACGCGAACTCATAATATGCATAATAATATTAATTACAAGTGATATTCCTAAACTGTAATGATATAGCTATGACGTAACCTTACTAGTCGAGTTACTAATTTCCTTATATCAAACTCGTACATCGTGGAAGAGGATTTAAACAAAGAACGTTGGCTGAAGAATGTTGCGTCCGCTAACCCCCAGACACTAATAGCCGCGGCTCCAAATCCGCCACTCGAACGATCCAGACAACTGTAATGCCGGTTGATCTTATCACAAACGAGATACATTCCGAAGCGTTTTCCATATAAATTGCTTGTGGCTTGTAATATACAACGCGAAAAGAGACGATGGCCCACGCGGGAGCGACCCTAGCCGTGCCTTTATTAGGCCAATTCGGTAAACGTTATTGGCGCGAGTTTTTACGGAAACTTACGGACAAAAATTTATGAGAGGGATCTGAGAGTCTTGCGCGCAAAAAACCCTGAAGCTGTAAATAGCAAACGAATATCAGTTTTTGTGGTGTTTCGATGCAAGGAATAAAGACGGAGTGCCCCGCCGGGACTGGCTCTAGTTCGCTGTTAGGTAAAGTTGGTCCTGATACATTCCCCCGAAATATTCTCAGCCCGGTTTCTCACTAAGCTAGGAATATTTCGGCTCGGCGATCTCTCGTTTCGAGAATACGATTTTCTTTGAAGAAATTTCTGTGTTATTAACCGGGCTTTGCTCTAATGCGGATATGAGATCGAGTTATTAACTTTAGCAGCGAGATTTTTGGCAAGATCTACAAGCTGGAATTTCACATTTTGAATATGTCAAAACAGAATAACTACATATGTTAATTCCTCGCTTAAAAACAAATGTTAATTGTTGAAATTGAAATGTATACACAATAGCAAAAAGTCTGAAGGTGCATAGAGATAAAGATTTGAGAATATCGGACACACTCACGTCACTAGAATTGAATTTTTGTCTTAATCCCATTAGACCAGAAAAGTAAGAATATCTTCCGTACGGATTTACTGCTTGTGTTCCGTCTCATTATGTTTATATGTAAAATTCTTTTCAGTGCTGTCATTTTATGGTAAATCGATAAAATTATACATATATCTATATCTTCACGCCGGGTCCCTTACGGAGTAGGCAGAGAGCACGGAGTGCCAAATATCTCTATCCTTACAGACCTGCCGCGCCTCCTCCACATTCATAACATACATATATATTAAACATTTTATATTTTGATGATATTACATCAAAATTGTGTTTCCCTTAAGGGAAGGCAGAGAGTGTATACACTGTATGTATGTTAAATGTTGCATTGATTAAGTGGTAGGCCTACATACATCGGATATAGACTCAGATTTCGAGCAAGATCAGTAATAACTGAGAATTTAAAGTCAGAAAACCCAATAATTGCACAAGACCTCTTGCTTGGCAGCCTTGCGTTTAATCTCTATATCAATCAGGCTGTTAATTTTACCACATTTATATGTGAAGGCTATATATAATCTATACTTCAACTTACGTAACTTCACGCCTGTAATCCCCGAAGGGGTAGGCAGAGGAATGCAG
>DWEI01004663.1:0-11474 GCA_018245875.1 Mysoria ambigua
CTGAGATAACTGCTATGTACATTTTAGCCAAAAAGTGAATCTCATATCTATTTTCGAATTGGTTGTAATACTACAATTAATATAAACTGTTCTTTCGTTTTTACAGAGATTACTGCTCCAATTCTGGTTATAATTTATAGTTTATAATATATTACAAAAATTTTATAAATAAGTCAAGGTTATTATTAATATAACTTCACGCTAGCTCCCTTGCAGTGTATACAGAAAACATGTACTCCCAAAAACACTCTCTCAAAGTATGACGACATTATGTTGTATTCGTCACTCTTTTCATAAATATTAAAGACTTCGTAAACAGAATTGTTTTAAGAGCGCATAACGTTATTTTACAGACTGAATACAATTTACTGTATCCAAAAGAGTCCACAGTCGGGGGTGGTAAGGAATCGCTTGCTTTCTAAACATATTCATACAAGTATTAAATTCAATTTTTTTTCTATACTGTTTGAGTTTATATTGAATATTCTCACGTCTTTGTACGAAATTCACTATGCAGATTTTGTCTGTAATTCGCTCTGAATTTTTTGTTGTCTGAATCAAATTAAATTTACTTCAAATTTCAAATAGTTTATTCCTTATTAATTTTACACATACAGTTTACAACGCCTTATTGGTCATGTTATCTTATAAAAACATCTGTAACTAAGTGGATTCGTGAACATTCTTCGTAGATGCCAATTACTGCCTTAATTCACAAGTACCTACATATTGGAAAAGGGAGCGGGCGATCTGTTAATTACGAGTTGACATTACACTAAAGGGACGTCCTTAGCCACCAGGGTATGAATTAATAGGATATGAACTAATTCAATTGTTTGAAAAAAATAATTGAAGTTTCCAAAAAATAATGTTTTTTTTTTGTGTTGTAATCCTTTTCTTACTTAAGTAATATTAGCAATTTTACAATTAAATTTGTTTTAGAAAGTACGCAATCCATTCCTAACGGTATTCTCGTACACTAGTTAATGAAAAATGAAAATAATTATATCTGGTAGGCGCTAAAAAATAGCGTTACGAGAAACAGATATAAAACTAAGAGGTATAACTACATTTAACGATGTTATAACTTAACTGTTAGTATTTTGTTGATGATAGAACAACAACATAATTTTACATTATTAAATTCACGGGCACAAGTCGATCTCATACTTGTTGGTGCTTTAAACACACTTCGACTACACGCTGTTCCAATTCGAATTGATTTTCGGTTTGAAGGCATCTAACGAGTTTTGACTTATTATTATTTAACAAATATAACTTGATGCACCTATGAAGAGAGTGATTAATGTCGAGGAGATATAGTACGTCTGTTGGTACTTGCTGCTCTCTGTCTTTCCCCTAAGGGACCTAGAGTGAACAAATAACAATAATTATAACTATGAACTCGTATTTGAGTACAATCTCGATTGAACGTAAGCGAAATGTAGCCTAAGTAATACGCTTGCCTAAGAGGTACCTGGCTATTCTCATAAGAAATATGTTATAGGTCCTATAAAACTGTATAGGCGTTTCTTATTCTAAACAAATATGATTTAAATTGGGTTACTTGTTAAGTACTGTACAATACCACTTGAAAAGTACTTATTCCAGGATTCCAGGTCAAACATTAGATCCTTCTATGAAAATATATTCGCTGTTATAGTATAAACGAATCATCTTTCAAAATTGACACGAGTAGTCATGTATAGATTTAAATCCAAAATCACCAATTATTGGCCACTGCTGGACATAGGTCTTTTCATAATAATCCTGCCCACATCCATAGATATCTACAGAGAATAGGTACACATGTCACAAGGTCAGTTTTTTTTTATATCAACTATTTGTTTTCATTCGACGATCGCTATGTGTCCTAACAAAAATCGTTCTGAAAATCACTGGATGAAAAGCTTGACCCCTTGTGATTTATGAAGTAAAAATCAAGCGAAACTCGACTGTGTTGCAATGGGAACCTTCCTAATAGAACGCGATATTGAGTGTTTATGTGGAAGACAATGACGCTCCCTTTTCAAAAGGTTTAGTCGAGTACTTCACAATATAATAAGATATGGTGACACAGGGCTGTAATAAAGTTGTTGTGATCGTAAAATTGTATGCAAAGAGGATGTATGATGTATCTTTTCAGAAATAGAAAATTTTGTCGACTATAAAAAATAACAAGTGAATTTTTGGTAAAGGATTTTGATGAAAATATAACATTTTTTTTTCTACATAAGTATTCGTAAACCAAAGATGACCATCAAATTCTTGAGATATGATAAATTGTAATGGAAGAGTAAATATATTTATTGTTTATAATCATGAAATATTATTTATCTTCTTAGAAGAAAAACACGATTTGGGTAAGTTTATTTGCCACTGAATATTATAAATATCTTCTTAGTTTTCAGACCACAGTTCTTAATAGAAATAAATATAACATTTCAAGCACTGGTCCTTAGTAGTGCTAATCAGTCAAAAGTCATGTAAACACTCTATCATGGTACTAAATACTAAAATTTTCTAAATAAAATGTTCCGTGATAGAAATGTTACAACAAAAACACGGCCAAACTTATTTAATATTTACACGTCAGTTGTGTGGTACACGAACTTAGTTTGTCAGTGACGTTACTTACCTTGAAAGTAACTTTGTAAAGGATTTTAGAATAAAAAAGAAAAGTAAGTTAGTTGCTTTACCTACACACTCTCGACCTTTTTATAGCCTTCGAATATAAAGGTACTAAATTGAGTCTATTACCTGCCGTGAAGTTATAGATCCATCGAACACTTTGGACAAAATAATATTTATTAAGAAAATGCAAACAAACTTAATTACAAATAACCCAATATAAATTATTTTTTATCATACACTTCAAATATTTCAAATCCGATAACAATTTTACCATAACGGAAAAAAATAATAAAAGAGTCAGCGCAAACATGGCATCGCTATAGAAAATTTGACTATTAAATAAAACTCATTATTTTCAACAATTCAAGAGCTCACAATTCTTTTTCTCGAGCTATTCAGAAAAGGTTTAATAGGACTTCATTGTTTTTCGCATGGAAATGACTACAATAGGGCAAAAGAAACACGCCGAACGTAAACCTCTACGCCGTAGCGACTACGAAGTTCCGTAGACCTTTGTGTTACGAGCGCCGTACTCGTTACGCTACATATATCTGTATTCCATCTCATTTTTCTTCCTCTGTAAGATATTTTCTTTTGATAGAAATGTTCACATTTTATAATACAAGTTGAGGGACGAGGACGCCGCGTATGAGTCTCGTGTGAGAGGTAAGGTCGAGTGGCAAAACTATTGTTGTTATAATGCGCTCTCTCGGAGTGATGACGACTTTAATAAAATAACATTGACACTATCATAAAATAACTTTTAATTTTAAAATTATTTTAATAAATTACTATTAACGCTTTTTATTAAAAAAATATAATTGATGATTAATAATTTTAACATTAATAATCTTAAAATAAATTTTAATGAAATAACATTAACTCATTCTTATCAAATGGAAATCTATCTAAGTTGTTAAGATTAATTACAAATGAAATCTACTTCAGTCACCGAACATCACTTGGTTGAGAGTACCTAGCAATCTCTAGTATCCCTAGATATCGCTGTAGTACCAAACTTGTATGTACGTATAGCTTAATATTTCATTATTTTTGTTATATGAAATAATTTTATTAGTAGCAAACTACAAATTGAACCATATATTGATGTATGATATAATTTACATGATACATGCCATTCAAAAAATCAATAAAACATTTTTTTAAGCAAACACTGACTCTATCAATATAATAATAACATAACAGATCATTTTCATTTTGCATCCGCAAAACAATAATAAACCTGAAGTAAACACACTATTTACATAATTGTACATGGTACCTTATATAGCACACATCATACACTACTACAAACGAATATAACAGCGAAGGAATATCTCTCAAAACACGCAGCTATAATATCATCTCATAAGAACTATATTAGACGCAAAGTACTTAGCAATAAAGCGGCCGTAAGCCTGAATAATATATTGCTCTCTACTGATTCCCACCAAGATTTATTTCCGAGAAACGTAGCTTCGCTCCGGCCGACCTTCCACCGTACATCAATAACACTCTTATCCATTTACGAGTTCACTACAAGCCAACGGCTCACTTCACTGGGCTTTTGTAATAACGCAACGATGCGACTGTGTAATGATCGAGAAATTATTCCGACTCGCTATTGGATCGGTTACAAGTTAAAATGAAATGCCAAATCGAAATGTACATCACCCAGTCGCCATTGGATCACCGGTACGTAAAGGCCTTGGGACGATCAAAGTTATCATAAAAAGGTTAAAATCTGTCAAGTGCTTTCATCGGATTATTCGTGTTGTATAATGTAATGTTTATTCGATTTTATTATCTTGTTTTATTGTATCTCTATTATGTTTAACGTCGTATATGAAACAACTTCATTACACATGGTTTTTTTTTATGTAGGTATATAAATTATTTGAATAAAAGATAAATAAATGCGTATTAAGTAACATTTAGTTACTACTACATATCAGTTTAACGTAACATCATGCCTATAATGTAGGAAGAGGTAGGCAGCGGAGGGTAGGATATTCACATGTTTCACTATTTACGTGTATTACCCCCCACGACATAGGAGTGAGCCTAATGGCAAACATCTGACCCAGATGCAGACATCGACCTGCTGCCTAAAATTATAAGTCAGCGAAATCTAATAATAACCGGACCCGGGATTTGAACCCTGGTACGTATCAATCCGCAGTCGCGCTTACAACCATTGCCTCGTTAAGGCAGTCAAGTATAACGAGTTTAAACTTTTAATTCTGGGCCAAAACGTGGTTGGCTTAACTTTAAGTAACAGAATATGTACACACTAGTATATGTACGCTTCGCCCGGGGTCGCAACCCCTTAGGTGTAGGAACGTGTCTGCAACCAACTTTGAATGGGTTGGATACCAACTAACACTAACTAAACTAATACTGACTGAACTAATGCACAATAACAGTCCTATTTCTACCGTCCTTTTAAAAGTTAATATTGACCACGTTTTCATAAACGAATACTAGCTAAATTGATTGGCATCAATTATCCTATTCAGAAATTTTCTTTTCCATGTACCATTCCTTTTCCATTTCCTTGTACATGTAAAGATGTCAACTAAGTTGTACCGAAGTGAAAACTAGTGAATCTCAGTTCAACGGTCGATTATAAGCGGAGCGAGTCGAGTGGAGTGCTCTCTCATTCGTTGGATTGATTTCGCCTATTAAACAAACAAATTGCCTTCACAGAGCCTCAGAACTAAAAGAGAATAACACAAAAGCGAATAAATAAACAACTCGCTCTATTACATCGAACAAACGATAACAATGATTTCTCTAATAACATTATTCAACTACATAGTTGTTGAGCAAATCAAAAGTCCTGTTAAGATTTACACATCTTCATAGCTGTATATTAGTAAAATCATATTCCGTAAGATTACTGGTGGGATTAATTTCATCACTGTTCATTAACATAGCTAATTGCTAAGTTTATTATTTATATGCCACTAAACAAGGTATTGACATATAACTTGTACATTTCAAGGTAAAAAAACTCGACGAATCTACAGTAATTTTCAACTTAAATCTTTTTGTTGAATCAATTATTTAACTCACTTTTTAATACCTTTGTGTACACCTTAAAGAGAAATCCTTTCTACGAGACCTACAAATTCACCTTATTGTAAGAATATCTCCTTATTAAAATATCTTCGTCATACAAAAAAAAATCGGCACCACAAAACACAATCACATTTTCTATGTATATTGATTTCTTTCATTATTCGCTTCTGGTTTCGTATAAAGCAAACGGATAGAGCTTTGTACATGGAATTCAACCACTTATTCAATTATACAGAGAAAAAGACCGTAAAATTGAACGGCGAAAGTCAGTGAGAGCGTTTTGCTTTTAAAACGAATGAGGTAATAAATTTTCTTGTTAAGATTTTTTTGCCTCTTAACATTTCAACCTACATTATGGGAGTATCGACATTAATTTCAAAGATATTTCCTATATATCTGAACTTAAAGTTACTCCCAAAATGAGAGCACCTTATGAATTATATAACAGAATACTTGAAATATACAAATAACAAAACAATAAAGGTATGCAATAATTGCTGTTAATACATACATACATATACATTTTTAAATATATTTCTAATAAGCGAATAACTTTAACATAAACAATCGTTAAAAAAATCCTTTCATGAATTAAATTACGGCCTAATTAATGTTTCCATTTGTTTTGTTCAGTTTTACAAATATTCCTTTTGTAGTTGCAAATACTCATTTGCATTTGAAATTTGCATATTTGTTGTGAGCCACGTAAATTACTCTCCGAACGTTATTACCTTACATATACGAGTATTTCTAAAAAAAAAACCTACTCACACTTCACGGCACAAGTTAAAGCGAAAACGGAATAAGAAAACAGCGGAGCTGGTGCATTTCCAAATTGGAACTAAAAAGGCGTTTAAATTTTCAAATTTTTTCAAGTGTTTGTTTTTCATAAGCTCGCCCCCATTTCCATGTTGAAATCCTGAAACACTTGCGTTAATAAGCTATGGAAGCTTAATGAGACATTAATGACGTGCACCGTCTTAAAACTTCGAGGCGACGTTAATATTGTAATTCTAATTTCCTGTTAGCGTTGAGGTGATATTTGTGTTGCAAGTATAAACACATCTGAGACATTCTAATACTCTGAAAAGAGAAGAAAGAAAAGAAAAGAAAAGAAAATAGAATAGAAGAAAAAAAAACATTATCCCATCGGACACTATTAGATCTAGATATCCTAGTAGCGGCTCGGAGCCGGCATGAGTTCCCAGTGTGTAGCAATAGGCTCACCCCACAGAAGGATGTAACGTAACGCGCGAAACGCGGGGGCGAGTCTCGCACTCCCCTATCTACTTCTTCGGGAGTATAGGTGTGATGTTACGTTATCTCTATACAAAACGATTTAATATAAGATGCATTGTTTGTATGAAGAAAATGATGAATGTTACGACATACAAGCTCACGCCAAGACTATGAAGGTAAAGATTCCCGGCATCCGGTGATCTTTATCTTCCTAGTAGCGATATAATAGATAGGAATTAGGCAAATCAGACCAAACTCACCCATTGGTATTAGAAAGTTTTTGTTATCGGATTGCCTAAAACTCTTGCTCCAGATACCTTAGTCTTAACCCTTACGCCGGGCGTGAGTTTAATTTCGATGTGTGAAAACAAACAGTTTCTATGCGCTATAAAGTTAGCATATACGTGTAATAATTTTAATACGTGAATAATAATAATAAATATCATTCAACAGTGTTCATTTTTTTAATTGACCAGAAAAGTAGACGCAGAGTCAATATTTTTCTTTCATTTAATTTCTTAACGTTGGCATTAAAAAAGTTAGATGCCTCTGACTATAGTTGTTTAAGCTTGTTACAACTTATTAACAAATTTTTGCTCATTATGTAAAATATACGAGATGATTTTTATGTCGCGTACATCCTCGCACAGGCGTACTTACTACACCAGTACTAGGATTTTCATCGTTTTGTCCATTTGTATTCGGACCGAAGTATAATATGTTGCATAATAAGTCGTAGCTTTACTTTCTTGTTTAATAATTATAATTTAAACGATTCAATTATCTTAGAACAATACATATATGAAATATTAAAAGTTATGTCGGTAAAGTTAGTTTCATAAAAACCGAATATCTTTCGTCAATATGAAATACAAATTTTTGAAGTTTTGAGCTACATAAATTGTTTAATACTGGAGTTTTTTTTTGATAAAAATAAAACGAATCATAAACATTTTTTACAGCTACATCTGGAACAAAATTTATGATTCTTTCCCTGTTTGTACACATTGTTTTGTACAAGCGTTGAAATTTTAATAAACGATGAAACAAGTACGTTTCCCGCCATTTAGACCCGGAGTGTGTGACTTCCCGCGCTTTGGAGCTAGACAGTTCTATTTTTAAATTCAAGTGTTCTTAACCCGCCCCCATTCAACCTTAATTGTGTCTTTTCATCTTGGATAAAAGACCAAGAGGCCTTTAAATTCATCTATTCTTTGACTTTACGAAAAATACACACCACTCTTTGATTGCCGCTTTCTTTTATTCGAACAAACGCAGTAGAAAATGTTCGGATGCGAGAGATTTTTTTCTATTCAAAAATACATGTATGTATAAAGAATCAGAAAAACGTTACGATTGACCGTTACCTTGTTACATAAGTTATTATCTTAAGTTTCTTAATGGTTATCCACAAGAAGTTGCGGATTCGGCCTCAACTTTATTAGTTACTGAAACATTTTAGAAGTTATAATGTAGTATGTTAATCTTTACAAGTAGGTCATACATTCACCCGGTACCAGGCAGCGTACTACGGCCACAACTCCGGCCGATGTCCGAGTCACAAACACCATACAACTGTTACATGGCTATCGAGATGGTGGCGAATGAATAAATAAGGAAATTTTTAATAAATCTAATGGACATGGTTGCGAGTACGTTTTTAAAAAAATCGAAAAGACACGCGCGGTGCCTCGCGCCATGCGTGCGCGGTCTACGACAGACGCGGTGCTACTAACGTTGTAGACCTGGAAAGGCTTTAGCTGCCCCAACACCTCCCTCCACCCCCGCACACCCCTTTAAACCCTCGGCCGTGGCCACCACGAGACCTCCGTAACGTCCCAACCCACCACACGAATGTATATGAGTAAGAACTCTAATGCTATGCTGTAAAATTCAAAATAGTTTGACGCGCTGACTGATTTTCTAACGGTAGGTTTGTGTGTCGGAAAAGCGAATGCACACCGACAGTCGCACAAGTCAATAGGTGTTACGCTGTTTTATAAAGTTGTCGCAGTTTCGACTTAATTGCGTTACTACAAGATTGATTTTCTAATGCGATGCTCCGGATAGGTGAGCGAAATTAGTGCAAATGTGTGCAACGAACACAAATGTCCGAATTCGATTACGTTATAATTGTTACGTGGCGCGATGGTAATAATGGTCTTTATCCACTTGACAGTAAGGGGGATATTCGCGTTGCAGCGTCCAGTATACTGAATATCGTGTTTGCTTTCCACGGTTCATATTAGCCAGTACAGACCTCACGGACGATGACGATTGAAAATGTGTTTTATTTGTATACAGTCAAAGTGCGTTTTAAAATCACGGTTTATAATAAGAAAAATCGAAATTAAACACCGAGAGACTGATATTAATGTCGACGTAGATGTTGTCAAATGAGTATCATAAGAAGTGCATTTGATTTGACGAACGATATGCATTTTGTCGTTTAACACCGAAAGTATGTCAGTCTAAGTCTAATAGTCTATACGAGTATACCAAGTTTCTCAATTTTTTACATACCATATGTATATACTTTATGTACTTACTATATGAGCGATAAAAATAAAACAGTTTAAAAAAAGAGCCGGTTTTTTCCGATCCCTATTTTCTGACTCCGTTTTTATCTATGCGTTTTGTATACATGTATAGTTCAAAAAGTAAAATATTTAAATGAACCCTTTCTTTCATTTTAGACTACAGAAAATAAAAATGAACCTAACATTATTTTTCATACTGAATATATTATACGTTAGTACATAATTTCAGTACACAACATTTAATGGCATTTGCTTTAAAAAAGCTTTAGTAAAACAGAACTACTAGTTTCGGGGTAATATTAAAGGGATATTTTTTTAGGAAATTATGAACAGGTTACTAGAATGTACATTAATTTTAGACACAATACTGGTCAGGATAGTGCGCTAAGCATTTAACCACAGTGTGTCGGTCATTGAATTGTATAAACTACTCGTAAACTAGTAACTTAAGAGTCATATACTCGTAAGTTATATATTAACTCGTAAGTTATATATTATCAAGTATTTATAAGCTTAAATTTAATATTAATTTATAATTCAGCCCTCCATTCCAGGGCCCGGGGTAGACGATGTCAATCCTCACTTAGCCAGCGAGGCGGATATGGCTTTATCATTCATTTAGAGAGAAAATCGTAGTCAATAAAAAGGGATAAAGTGTTGAGTATAATAGGAGCAAAGATTGAATGATAATGATTGAAGACACATCATAGATGAGAAAAAGGAATTAGGTTGTATTTCTAAATTGTACATGAATATTACTTGAATTTTAGTCCAATATTAACTATGATTAAAATACATCAACACGGTCTATATACTTAATATTGACCAATTACAGAACTATATTATAATTATGCCTATTTTCCAATGGTATAGGCAAAAGCGTGTGGCACACTTCAACATTTCACAAATTATTTTACTCTTATACGACCCATGGAGTAGGGAATAAGCTAATTGTCATATACCGGGCACAAATCTAAAATCTAAATCTAGAATTTAGGGTTAGCAAACTGAAGAATACTTTATTCGACCCAAAGAGGAAATCCAGGACTTCTTGCTCAGTTGTCGGGCTCGCAACGCCTAGACCAAGCAGGCAGTATTAACTCTATTTTACTAAAAAGGTCTTCAATACACGATATTCTAAATAGAAAAAAGTCATTCCGTTAATTACGGGACGCTTTCCAGCTAACACTGGCCAGTACGGTAAAAAAGGTAAAAAAAGTACGGTCCAACAACATCCCGAAGCACTTGTGTCGTGAGGCGAGAGCATGATTGAACTGCCCGTGTCTAGTGCAACAACCTCTTGAACCAGAACCAGTTAAGATTGGCCCAAATACTATTACATTTTAGATAGAACTTGTATTCAATACTTACTTATTTCTGTATTTGCACCTTCATGACTACTCGCTACCGATTCCTTCAATAAAATTAGATTACATACAAGTAAATATTACTGATAAGGACTTCATCAAAGCGTAGATTTATTTATGAAAATGGTTATGTAAATAGACGGATAAGTCATTTTTGTAATGGTAAATATTGTATAGGGTATTTATGTATAGTATACATCCAGCAGCAATCTGATGAAAAGATAATATTTAACTAATACCTGTGAGTGTGAGGTATATCCGTGTCGGGGTGAAAGAATACATTTTCGTTTTCATGCCGAGAGGTTGTAGCAGGTTATGGTACAGCATGGTCTGCGTAGGAACCGCTACACGCTCTGGTCGTTGATGGGCAGCAGCATATGCGGTGCCAGATGCCGTACACTGCGATTTTCAAAGCAGATATATCGTAGGAATTACGGGCTGTGAACTTAAACGAGCTGATCATGATCATTTGTACGTGTAAGTATACATAAGTGTGTGTGCGTGCGTGCGTGCGTGCGTGCGTGCGTGCGTGCGTGCGTGTGTGCGTGCGTGCGTGCGTGTTGCGTGCGTGCGTGCGTGCGTGCGTGCGTGCGTGCGTGCGTGCGTGCGT
>DWEI01004664.1:0-11473 GCA_018245875.1 Mysoria ambigua
CGTAACCGGTGAATCGTGGGAATGTTCTGCATTCCTCTGCCTACCCCTTCGGGGATTACAGGCGTGAAGTTACGTATCTTTTCCATCCCGTTGTCCAGGGCTTCGCCGCTTTTGTTGAGAAATTAAAGAATTTATTCAGGATAAGATATTGTCCTTTTACCCATATTCTCCCAGTTCACATCTAAAATGGATTCTGTACCAAAACGAATTCTTGAATATATTATTTGTTATTTTAAAAATGTACCTGTAATGTCTTACATATCTTAAATAGTATCGTACAATAATAATTATAACCATTACAAACCGTTTTTATCGTACCAATGTTGAACAAGGATCTAATCTCAAAACGAGAAGGGTCAGGGCCATAGTCTGCCGCGCTGATAACGTGCACATCGAATACTAGATATTATTAAAACATATAAGATTGAATTAAAATAAATAATTGTTATATATTTAAATTCGAAAATATAAGTTACATTAATAAATTTTATGTTCGTATATTATAACATGACAGGGAATAAAAAATTGCTTTGAATCTTAAAAGTTTCTGAAGGACCGTAGATTAACGTGATTCGGACAGAATTTAAGATCTCCGTAATATCCACTTAACCTTCGCGACTCCATTAGCCAATGCGGGGACCTTAATAACTTTTATATCATACATTATTTTAAAAGTTATCTCTCATATTCTAACATTACCTATTCATTAAAACATGCTGAATATCAAATTATAAATTAAATAAGACCGAATATTTTTTTACAATGCTCTTTACAACATTCCGTTCGTGTTCCTACACTTATTGATTTCTTCACACACGAATACGTTTTTGAATGTTTTTTTTTTTTCAATGATTCTAGCTACTTTTTAATTTCAATATAGTAACTTACTACAAGCGTCATAAGACAATTAACTAAGTGTTCAGATTAATGTCACAAAGCGTTAAGTAACGTGTGTACATCGGGTAACTCTGACGACAGCGCGTCAGCGGCACGATGTATATGAATATGCATGAACGTTCCGCGCCAGATATGCACATAATTGTGGCCTCTGTAACCGTAAACGATAAGTGTTGATAGAAATCGGGGAATTTATGTAAATTTATACGGTTTTATATTATTTTATAACAGTGTTCATCAATGCGTAGCCGGATGATAATACATAATTAGTGTTGATCTAATGCGTATCAACGTTATATTTAAAAACGTTACGTTAACTTAAGCTTTAACGTTAAATTAAGCTTTTATGAGTAGCAACGCATTGGTAATTCGCGTATTGCGAATTTACTGAAATACCGTATATGATCAAACTAGACCAACTGTATTAACTGTAAATACCCTTTTTTTTTCTCGATATTTCAAAGATGTCATCTAAACTACATTTTTGGGTGTCCTCGTCGCGAAAAGACGATTGAATCAATTACAGTAATAAACTTATATAATAAGTGCAGTAATAAACTGGGGCTTTTTAAAAAAAAATACAGTTTTCCAAAATCGTGTTAACTACTCTTCTATTCGTAACGAAGGTTGCATAAAATGTTTACCACTGAATAATGTTCAACTTTAAACATTTTCATCAAAAATCGCAAAATTTTCACAACCTCGTTCTCCCTTTCAATTTTAATTGCGTAATTATTCCATTAATTGCAGATTCTACCGCATTTCATCAGATGCCAGCTGATTTGCCCGCCATGCGGTTAGCTCCTAATGGGCGTAATTTAACGTTTTTCTGTTAAAATATATCCTTTGCGTTGAAAGAAAGTGTTGGTTTTCAATTAAGAAGTAGAAAGTATATATTGAACATATAAAAAGACTGAACATAAGTAATATGTTATTGAATAATCTGCCGAGTTATACTCATAGTAATCTCTCCACCTGATAGGTGTCACTGCCTGCGGTCTCTGAGAGTTCGGAAATCTCCGAAAATGCATAAAAAACACGAACATAAAAGAAGCATGTCTGGTCTATAGTAATGGGTATATCTGACACCCAGAGGTCTCCGCCCGCCTGACTAATAATATTTATAATAACAATACTTGTTAATGACAAATAATAATTCTCCATTGTCCAAAGCCATTCATGATTCCATTAAAGTCCAGCTCTTTATATTGGCCATTAGCTAAAAGACGAATACGACATACGGTTAAGGAAGAGGATATCGCCTACAAAGTAAATACTTAGTACTGGGTATGCAGACCTTTGCGCTAGTGAATGGAAAGCCTAAATTGGTACATTTCAATATATACGAGTAGGCGCATTGATACATTCTAACTTATTCATTGCGAATTTCAAACGATCTATCCTGGAACTATATCAATAAGGATCTAGGAGATTTCGACTGTTGAATACGGAATACGCATTAGCATGCAAAATGTCATTACGTACGTAACATAGCAGCTGTAATCGTCGAGAAGGTAGGCAGATGAATGCAATACGTTCACACGTTGTACTAGTTACGTTTACCTCCCACTAAGGAATAGGTGGTAAGCCTATTACAATATATCCCGCTCATATCCAGCCTCCGAGCCACTACTAAAAAATCTAAGTGAGATAAATGCAATAGTACCCAATCCGTGATTTGAACCCAGAACCTCTCGATCGGCAGTTTATATGATAAAATACCATATGTCTGTAATACTGCTGGTTTATTTTACGTGGAACATTATGGAGCGATTAATTTTTTTATTGTTTTTATAAAATGCCGAATGGTTTTCATAGGCCGTCAAAATGTTAGTCTGACTTCAATTTGCACCTACTCTCAATATGAGTAGGGATAAGGCCCTAGTCTGGCTAGATTTATAGTAGTGACTACATTAAACAGCAAAAACACCATAACCAAAACAAACTTGGCAAATCATAATTATAATTTTCTTTGCAGAGATCAAAATTTTCTCAGTTTGTTTACATCGCATGTTGTGTGATGGATGACAGAATTAAACGAGAATCTCACCCGGATTGTATTACGAAAGGCAAAATAAGAACGGCAGCTTCAATTTAAAAAGCAATTTCGCTCTAAATAAATCTAGATTCAGGTGCAATGTCAGTGTTGTAAGCTTTATTAAATCTTATTTCTGGACTAGTTTAGTTTTTTTTGGCGGCAATGCATTTTCTTTCTGCATGTTCGTTCCGCGCATATTAGTTTGTGCGTTCTACGTTATTTTGCTACAGCTGAGAATATATGCACATTAAAAGTCAACAGAAGTTTTTTGAAGTAAATACAAAGAGCAGGTCGGTATTATGTAATTAATGTTGGAAAGTTCTCCTACGTCTTGCTCTTTTTCTAGATATACCTACAGCTTTAATGTTTTGAAAATGTCTTCGTTATTCTCTATTTTATAACGTTAAGTGTAGGTCGTCAAAAGATACTTAATAAATATGTGTGTTTTCACGTTAGACACTAAAAATGTAGTAAAAATTGCCTTCAGAAAAACGAACATAAAATTTGCTACCTTTTAACACTGAACGTTCAACGTTTTCGCATTGAAAATATATTCTGAATAAATGAAAAAGTAAAAATGTTCGAGGGCAGATAATATCATAGAAGTGTAGAATAAGAATAAAACTTCTTCAGACCTTCTGGTATCGAAGAGAAGCATTTTGTGCAAACATTAGACGGTTATCTTACGACGGGAACAATTAACGAGCAGAGATTGTAAAACTATTTGAATTTTAATTAATTATGTACTCTTGTGGTCTGTTGGAATTGAATTAATAATCATATTTCTAATATATTTGGATTGTTACAATTTCCTACGTTTTTAGGAGTACATTGCCTTTGGTTTTAAACGTCAAATACGCTTTACCGATGTAACTTTTCGCCTGAAGGCAAAAGCAAAATGTGAAACGCGTGTTAAGGTCTGAAGTATTCCTCCATACTCATAAGCACAATACAATTGTAAATCCAACCAAACACCTATGAAAAACGTTATTTTTTTTCACTAATTTTACCCTAAACATCCTGATGTAAATGGGAAATATAAATCGGTCGAAAGATCATGATACGATCTGATTCAAATATTTTCTGATTTTCAAGGTTTTGAATATTGTTCTAAAAAATCCCACGACACTTCTTATATTAAAAATAATATTAACTGACAAATTAGTGTTGACGGCCTCGTTGGTCGTGTTGATTGGGGGCGCGATGGATTTTCTTACTTAAATTTTCTAGTAGAGGATTGGAAACTGGTAAAATGGCGGGTGTATAGCAATAGACCTATTCCACAGTAGAACGTAAACAACAGAAACTTGAGAGTATGCTACATACTCTTCTGCCTACCTCTTGGATGATTACAAGCGTAATGCTACATTTTTATTAATATCATATTGATTCTCAGAAATAATAAACAGGATAAGAACTAAAAAACATCAAATACTAGGCAAAAACATATTATTATTTAATAATAAATACATATGGAAAAACCCTGAAATATGATTTTCGGAACAAAATCTTTCCATTTTTGATTATACCTCCTGTAGCTTTGAGGTGGCATGTCCCAAGCGCCATGTCGAATTAGTAGCCTAAAGGACTAACTTGAGTAGGGGTGGAATCTAGAGAAAAAATGATGGCCGCTTTGCAAATATCCATCACGAAAATTACTTCCTACTAATCTATCGTGGCTGCCACTATATACGCTGGTCGTATCTTTATGATAGGTAAGCCTTTGGCCAGCTCTCGCTTAAGATAAATCACGGAACACTACAAAACCTTATTAACTCTGTTGTAAAGAGTAGTAGCTTGTATGTATCTTTATATTAATATAAACATTTGTATTCTGCGATCCCCACCCACATGGCAAGCGTGAGGATTATGAGCACAACCCCATAAGGGACACCAATGCCCATCAATGCACAGAATGGGTTGACGACAATGATGACGATGATATATCTATTTGATTTAATGTGAACTTGACAAATTCTAGAAATATTCGTGTGGTACATATACATATGTATATAAGATTATAATCAGCCTGTCACCAACTTATCAGCTGTTCTCAAAATTAAAAGTAACGGTGTCTGTCAGCGTTTGATTATTTTCGACGCGCACAAAATACCGTCACGAATGTTTGGTCTTTAAACAAAAGATAATTCAATAGGGCTATCCCATGGATAACTTCATTCTAAATAATCTGGGTCAAGAAAAGGAAAGGAATTTTCTATGCAAACACGTGTCCCGCCTATAAATTTACTGAGCACAATAAGATTTGGATCTTTCATGACTGTTTGTAAGGACGTATTTATTGGGAATCCCTTTGTACATTTTTATGCTTTTCCCGTAAATAGTGAGAGACGGAAAAATGATAGAGCTCTTTTTATTTGTTAGACGTTCCAATAGTTTTATGTCGAAAGAAAATTATGATTTTCAAGATTTTGCTCTTGCTGCAGTTTTGGTGATACGACATGAACAGTTCAAACGGTAGAATTACAAATTAAATCATCGATACGACGCACAGTTTTATAAGATATATGAATGACTTTATGATGCTTACATGACAAATTTTATAATATAAATAATTATCATTTAATATCAATACAACGTTGTCATTAACATTAATTATAATCGTATCAC
Source organism: Mysoria ambigua (assembly GCA_018245875.1). Classification (NCBI taxonomy): domain Eukaryota; kingdom Metazoa; phylum Arthropoda; class Insecta; order Lepidoptera; family Hesperiidae; genus Mysoria; species Mysoria ambigua. The sequence goes on from DWEI01004664.1 coordinate 5,564, forward strand.
AAGATTAGAGTAAATATAAAAATAATTCGTGCATTCAACCTACACCGTTAGAGAAGCGACCTGTCGATATTATAGTCGTATTCAATACCTAAGAATTTAATCACTTAACCTTGTAGCGGCACTCGAGAAATGTATTTGCTCAACATATCCAGTTTCAGTATTTGCCTTCGTCCAGAACTCTAATCCACTCATCCGCTAATGTTACCGGTAATTTGCTAAAACACTTGGGTGTGCCGGCAAATTAATACACTTGCGATAACTCCTAACTGCTAATTTCGGAAATAGGAGTGCTAATCTAACATTGATAGTATGTAAACGTTTCTACTAGAAGTACTTTGAAAAAGTAACTGGAATTGTCTTATGGCGTTATGAAGTCTACGAAATCGGCGCGGATTATTGAAAAGAATAATGAAAGTAGAATAAGCAAAACAGATATAGTAAGTATACAAATGCCGTGGATATAATTGGTTTCTACATGTTTATCAATATTTTATTTTATAATGTGCCAAATAGAACATGTCAGTGTTATACGGTATAAATAAAAAGTTTAAATAAATTAATTAATTAATTTTAGAGAAATTCATTTATCACTCTATACCTATACCAAGGTAGACATAGATCATAACAGGTGGATCGTGGAATCGTACTACAATTATGCGCCTACTGCTCGGGGAATACAGGCACGAAAGTAGAAAAACGAAGAATTAAATGTCCGCTAATTGCTTTTCTTCGCCGATAAAACCGCGTCTAATTTCCAATTCCCGCGGCGATACGAACTGTAACACGTAAAGTTCTATCACAGCGGCGTTCTGTATTAAGTGCTCGTAAACATTACTCGCCTCTGTTTAATTGTTACGTGCGTGTTCCTGAGACGAGGGAGGAAAAGTTATGCAATCAACGCCAAATCACAAGTCTATAGCTTTCTCTTTTTTATTCGATCACATCGATCAGTCCAAATCGGTTTGCCGGTAATAATTTTGTGATAAACGAACGATTTGAGAAATCAAATAATTGTTTGAGGTGAATGTCCAATATTATTGTAGTGCAGCGTAGCGTAGCACAGTATAGTGTAGCGTAGTGTAGCATAACGTAGCATAACGTAGCGTAGAGCTGCGTAGCGTAAAATAACGTAACATATCATAATGTAGCGTAGGAGATTTTATTCATGTAAATATTTATTATTATAATTATCCCGTCACTCGAGATCCCAGTCACTCGGAGTAGGTACAGAGCATCGCGTAATATCTCTAACCCACCACCGCCACTGATTGCGAAATTATATTACATTTATCGTTAATAAACGTAACTTCAGGTAATCCCCGAAGGGGTAGACAGAGGTATGCAGAACATTCCCACGATTCATCAGTTACGTTTACGTCCCACTATAGAATAGGTGGTGAGACTATTGCCATGTATTATTAATAAAGGTGATATTCATATTTTATTATAAATAATGCTAATTTCGATTAAAGTGTAATATCACAGCTATTATAATAAAAAAATCAAAATTTTTTCAGCACATAATAAGCATGGGTAAATCTCAAAGCGACTTAAGTAAAGAAAAATTTAGGAGCTGAAATAAATTAAAGTATACAAAACCTTTTCTCTATTCAATTGACTTTTCCCCAAGATGGTGGACCCCATTAGGTCTTATTGATTTCTGACGACGTCCGTTAGGACAGCAGATGTTTGAAGGAAAAAAATAAAAGTATTGTCGATTATTCATATACATCCGATCAGCTAAATGCGACCTTACATCCTCACATGGTACAAAAATATGGAAATTGTACTCTTGCAACTTTACAAAATGAAATGTAAGAAACGACACGCTAATATACCTGAAATTTCCGTGACGTTAGAACAAGACATTTGCTAAATGTAACTATTTTAATGAAATTATATACATAATAGTTTTGTATAATTTATAGGGTGGTACTGGGTACATTCGTAATAAAGTTTTTGAAGAGCACATAGTCGACTTAAGAATACCTATAGTTGCAATGTTTAGCGACAATTCAGAGTTGAAGGTTGTAGGTTCGATTCCCATCCAGGGCGAACATTTGTATAATATATACAGCTGGTTTCTCCTTTAACCTATAATATAATATATACAGCTGGTTTCTCCTTTAATTTAAACCGGTTATAAAAGCATTTTATATATTTAAAACTTGTTTAATTACATCTTTACGCGTTTTACACGCTTAAAATCTGATGACTTTCTTTTAATTCTAAATGATATTACTTTTAATAATTGTATACCGTAATCGTTATTTAATTTACTTATTGCAATTTCTACAGCGATACTACTTCAGTGCACCTAAACAGTGCTGTAAATTGTATAAATATAACGCTGAAAACAAGCTGAGGTCATATTAATTCGCAATGCTGCGCTCTGTTAACTAGACTCTTTGTTTCCATGCTCCTCATGAATTAATTACACCTGATGGGGTCCCGAGAGATACTTGTATATGAGACACCATTACGCCCTTATCCAACCTTTTCCCTCCATTAGGGTTGCATATTTGGACAGTTTGAAAAATTTCGTGTCGTTTCGTTTGGGAGTGTAATAAATGTATGGTGTGTAAGTAAAGTATGAATAATGTACTAATATTGTTATATTCGTTAATAATTAATATTGTTATATTCGTTAATAAGTCTGTTATTATGACTCATATTACAATTACCTATTTAGTTATAAACAACTAACGGACCGCTAATTAAAAGCAATGAACATCTTCAATGATTCAATGATGATCATATTAAAAAAACAATCCAGGCTTCCCTGAACTCGAGACGGTGATACTGCGTATACTACTCAGTGATACCGGTTTGGCGACGTTACAACTGCAATTAAGCCAATAAACAAAATCACAGAAACGCTATCGAGCGTTAATGAAGTTGTAAACGGGATTATGAGCAGTAAAGCTTGAGGAAGCGAAGCGTGACTCGGCGTAGTGAAATAAAGTGTTCGTTTGTTGAATACTACCATATAGATCTTCTTAAACATGTTAACAAATGTTACTACCGTTTGTGACATAAAGTATAACATAACACCTACGTTTCCTGGATATTATTAAGTATACGAGTTGCGACTGCCTCATTAGTCATTTCAAATTCCGGAATACTAAACCCATATCGGAACATTTGTAATACGTTACTTCTCATATAAAACACCTTGTATTTAAAACTCCCTTGCTGTTCAAACACGAGGGCGATTGTGTTTTTACCGGTACATATGTAAGAAACAAATTTATACGAATCGCAGGACATCTCCGCATACGGCCGTTGATTCCAAACTAGACAGAGCCTGCGTTATCGAAACCAGACGACTGGTAAAATAGGTACAAACATATGTGTGTGAATGTACTCAAATTATGTAATCTTTTATTTATGTAAACACAGATAGATCAAAGAAAAATATCTGTAGTCGTCACTCACAACAGTCAGATTCACTTACCAGTAAACTAACAAGACAGTAAATAAACCATTGAACATTTAACGGTAACGCTATGCACATAACCTTTGTCTTCCATAAAAGGTAATTGAATTTATAGTGCCGCACTAACTGTGACTATAACTCTGTTATTAAACTTATGGCGCGGCAGAACTTAGACATTTTGTATGTGACGGATATCTAAGCCTGTATATATGACAATGTGTTTAAATAGCAATGTACATTGTCACAGAAGTAATACGCCTATTTCCGAAGTGACCATAATCTTACTCCTTTTGGGTTAGGCAGAGAGCATATGTGGTGTATAGACCATATTCACATACATAACAATGCCTTTACAAATGAGCATGTTCTAGATCACATGGAACTGGCAACAGATTTCAAATATCTAAAATCGACTGTGACCAGTTCTCGTCTGAATCTGAATCCGAATCTGTATGTATATGCATGTCTATTTTAAGTCAAAAAATAACATTATATAAAATCAGCAAAATAAATTTTACGAACTGCTTTTTAAAATTTTGACAGCCAGTAAAATAATATTACTATCGCTGAAATATAATTATAAAAGATTATGTACTAAGTTAACTAAGTATTGCCAGGTTGAATCTGAAATTTGCCAGTTTAGTGGTAATGTATTTATGTATTGATTGATATATTTTGAAATAAAGAAAATATTTTACAATTAAATAGATATTTCTCGTCTACATTGATCACTAAATAGGAACAAGCTATTTGAATTCCTAAATCTTGATTCTGAACAAAACATGTTATAACAAAAATTCGCCACCTTTTTTTCTCCCATATTTTGTTAAAAAACTCATCGAACTTTGCCCGCTAATTCGTTTCGAGGCCGCTATTTGCATTAAAGATGGTTCCCGCCAAAAACGGCCTATGTAAATGTTTTGCTCGTGATCTTGTGTCGTCGCGTCGTAATTCGAACTTCAGCTGGGCTTAATAAAGTGGAAACAGTAGGTATTCATCTCGCGTCTCATGAATACACAATGAATTGAGTTTTTTCGTATTCAAATGAAATAGGCGTTGTATTCTTAAAAATACTTGCAGACAAATAATCAATTTGCCACTTTTGGTAATGATTTGCCGGTGATACTATAAAACGCATTTCCTTACATACCTGAAGTGATTCTTTTATATTCGTCCCCCCTTCATATAAACCATGACGGAATTAATAAAACACACAACCCACCAATGAATGCGTCTTCAGAAGATTTCTAAAAGTTCCATCTGCTGCAGTCTTAAGAAACATGAACTTTTATTCTTATTTCAATTCTTTGCAACCGACCGCACCCATTGTTGATTAGCTATAGAAATCGCTTAAATGACACACCAGTGAGTGGAGCCCTGCTACATTCTTGCGCTATGATATAAAGTATACAACAAAAGCCGCGTAAAACAAAAACAATAAATGTACACATGATTTTCTAAAATTTGCTAAATTTTGGTTTGCCCAAACTTTTCCCCGTTTGAAAGTCACATAACATTTGCGGTTCATTCTCAAAGTTACTTTTGGGTAAACAAGTACGTAGGTACATATACGTTATACACACAGCTATATTCAACGCGTGCTCGGTAACTTGAGACCTGCGCGATGACGTCACAGGGACACGTTTGTATAGTGCGAAAACAACTATTATAAGATTTTAAAGATAGTATCAGATATTAAAGATATATTATCAGATATTAAAGATATAGTAATCCTGACTAGCGACTGGTATAATACCTAGTGACCCTAACTACTAAGCTAAAAGTTGTGTATTTGATTCTTAACCATAGATAGTGTTTTCTATATTATTATTTTTAAAAAACTACATAATTTAAGTCGTTGCTTACCACAAAATATATTCTAGGTATTTGGGATTAGATTCCCATCAGTTAGTTAGCTGTGTCGAGATATCCTAACAAAAAATATGTGTAAGGATAACATTAAAAATATTTTTTAAAGTAAAATTGCGGCTTATTACAAGTAAAGAAGCGTTAAATATGACCTTTCTCTTTCAAAATTCAAAAATAATCGGCCTTGTGCGCTATATTTCATTATAGTAACGAACATTTTACAAATAAAATGAAAAAGAAAAATCTACATAATTGAATGAGGCAACAAACTGGCTCAATCATTCAACGTGAGAGATATCTATCCATCTCTTGGGAGATGCTAACGACATCATAGTTTAAAAAAAATAACCTGACGCTGAATGCTTCCGATAATCATTCTAACAAATTGAACAAACCAGACACACATCATATTATCTAAATAAAAAAATAAATATTTTAATGTCTAAATATGTTTTACTATAAAACATACCATCACGCCTGTTATCCTCGAAGAGGTAGGCAAAGTATTGTAGTTCACTCCCACATTCATCAATTACGTTTACGTTTCAATATAGAGTGGACCGTGAGTCTATTGCCATACACCGGACACATTTCCAGAATCC